>JAVSBS010027277.1:0-16228 GCA_033124195.1 Coracias cyanogaster | reverse complement strand
TGTTACAATTAGTGGGACGGAGAATAGAACCAGGTAAACCAAAGAGACCAGGTGGGCCTGGGCCCGAGCCGGGGGGGGGGGGGGGAGCAGTACCCTCTGCCCCACTCCAGGACTTAATCACCCTAAACGACTTGCCAGAAAATAACTCCCACCCCCGGGGAGAGTTGTGAGCCACCCACCCCAGGGAGTCCCGGCTATACAATGGCTCTCGACCAAATCACACAAACCAATTATCAGTATCCCGATTGGCCCTAGGAAAATTTATACAGACTTTCTTATTGATACGGGTGGTCAAATGTCAGTGATTACTGAGAAAACTGCAAAATATCTAAATGTAAAACCAAGTCTCCGTAAAATAGGTTATACAGGAATAGATGGAGTCGTAAAGAAATGCCTTCTAGCAAGAATTACCTTGTGGCTTCCAGGGGAAAAAAGGCTAACCCGAGCCGATGTGCTGGTGAGGGCTGCTAAAAATAACAACTTGGGTTTTGATATCTTGTATGGCAGGGTGTGGAAACTCCCAGATGGATCACTGTGGAGTTTGGCCGGGCGAGGTGAACCTAAAACTATTAACTTGCTAGAAATAGCTATACTTCTGCCTCACAAGACTGGATTTATTCCTCCGTTTTTGCAACAGTGACCCACGCAGGAACAGTCTGCTCCTGAAGGACTGCACCCTGTGGAGTGGACCCATACTGGAGCAGTTTGTGAAGAACTGCAGACTGTGGGAAGGACTTAAATTGGAGAAGGTCATGGGGGACTGCCTCCTGTTGGAGGAATCCCACACTCGAACAGGGGAAGAGTGTGAGGAGGAAGGAGCAGCAGAGACAACGTGATAAACTGTCTGCAACCCTTATTCCCCACCCTCCTCTGCTGCTGGAGGGGAGAAGGCAGAGAAATCAAGAGTCAAGCCTAGGAAGAAGTGGGGGTTGAGGGGACAGTGGCTTAAGATTTTTTTCTCCTTATCTTACAGTGATATTCATTTGTACTAAGTTGAACTAATTTCCTCACATTAAGTCTGTTTTGCCCATGATAATTTCTGAGTGATCTCCCCATCCTTGTCTCAACCCATGAGCATTTAATTGTATTTTCTCTCTCCCGTAGGGCTCAGGAGGAGGAGTGATAGAATGGCTTTGGTGGGCACCTGGCATCCAGCCAAGGCCAACTCACCACAGAAAGATATAAGATAGGGTGCCCTAATGACCTTCTGTATTTCAGGATTTTTTCTTTCACTATATCCCTCAGTTTCCACCTCTTAATAACTTACTTTCTGAATTCATTTCCTCTCTTCTTCCATATTTCCCCCCTCCCCTCTTGATTAAATATATTTACTTTCTTTTAGATATATTTAGGCAACTAGAAGAATTTGAGGGTATTACTTCTCTAGTAGAATTTACTCTAGGCAATGAATCCTTTTGTGCTGAGAACAGATAGCAGTTATAGATGAATTAACAAACTCCTCCACCTGGAGTTGTGAGTGCCAGCAGTCCAAATGGTTACAGAGACCATATTTCTGTTCTGTTGAATAATCATGGTTCAGCAAGACCTTCACAGAGAGTTTGTCTGTGGTGAGATTAACAAGTCTGCGTACAAGCTTCAATTTAACTACCACAGGTGACCACACTAGGAAAGATATGAAAAGCAATTGCAGCCTGGACATGCAAAGCTGTGCAAACTTCATGAAAAATTGGTAGAAAGCTTTTTTTTTGCAAAACGGCCTCTTGCTCCAGAATATTAAGAAGTTACATTAGATGCTAGGAACATTTTCAAGATGATCACACTCTTTGTTCTGTAGGCTGGATCATTTCTGTAGCCTTGTATTTTAGCAGAGAGTGTGTGAACACTGAGGCTATGGCTGTATTTGTGAATCCAATTCAATTTATTTATCAATGGCAATTCCTGAGGACAGAAAAGTGGTCGTCTAACTAAAAGAATGATCAACTCTGCTGTCTGCTTTGGGCTTAGGAGCTACAATGCTCCTGGGACTTTTCCAGGGTTCTTATTTCCCAAGAGGTAGCTTGACAATGATGTGTCCCTCATGCAGGTCCTGCTGACTCTGTAACAGTACATCCGGGGCTACAAGAGCTTATTGAACCTGATGTTGCTCATCCTGTGCAGTTACCACCATGATCTGGAATCCTGGGTGCTCCAGGGATCCGCTTGGTGGAATGCTACAGGATAAAGCCCTGGAGGGGAAAAGGGCCCAAGAAAGCTGGTCAATATTCAAGGCTCACCTCCTCCATCACCAGAAGAAACGCATCCCGACAAAGAGGAAGGCAGGCAAGAATGCCAGGAGGCCTGCATTGATGAACAAGGAGCTCCTGGACACACTTAGATGCAAAAAGAAAGTCTACAGAGAGTGGAAGCAGGGATAGGCAGCCTGGGAGGACTACAAAGAACTTGTCTGAGCAGCCAGGTATCAGGTTAGGAAAGCTAAAGCCCAGACAGAATTAAATCTGGCCAGAGACAGCAAGGGTAACAATAAAAGCTTCTACAAGTATGTCAGTGATAAAAGGAAGACTAGGGAAGATGCGGGCCCTCTCCAGAAGGAAACAAGAGAGCTGGTCATGAGGGATATGGAGAAGGCTGAGGTACTTAAGCTTTTTGTCCTTTTTTCTCACCTTCTGTTTCTCTGAGTCAGAACAGTCAAAATGTAACTGTTGCTTAAAGCTCTGGAGAATTGCTCTTCAGCATGTGTCAGGACACAAAAGCTTCAAGGAAAAAGTGTTCTCTCTTTTGCTAGTATATTTAAAACAACTGGAGCTCCTTGTAATACTCTCTGGAAAGTGCTAAAACTGCTAGAGGAAGGACACAAAGAGAAAGATTAAAGCCATTAAAAATGCAATTTGCTCGAAGACAGTTCAAGAATCTTTCTTAAAATGGGAAGCATCCATTCAATTGCCACAGTTTACTTCAGAAGAAGAAAATCTGATAAAAAAAAAAAAAGTAGTATCATGGGTTTTAGCACTGTTTCTCTGATACTGTAAATTATGCACTAGACACAAATATCTCTTTCCTTGTTAATTTGTTTGGTTTTCCTCCCTTAAGAGTCTCTTTTGCCTCTTTTTCTCTACTGTCCTAGTCTTCCAGCCACATCTGGCCAACTAAATCTAGAACATAATGGAAAAATTTTAGGAAAGCCTTTTTCAAAGAAATTAAACAAACAAGAGTTATTCAACTCTGTGTATTTGGGCTGTCTGTCAGCATACTGAGACAGAGATGTTTTTAAGCAGGAAAGACAGATCTAATGAAAGGTGGCCCAATAATTAAAAGATCCTCATTTTAGTAAAGTAAAATGGAAGCAGACCTAAATATATTGATGGATAAGAACGAAATTATTGCCATTACATTGTGCTTTTTATGCAATGAGCACAATACTTTGAGGACATATGCAAAACAGGTGTCTATAATATTATTTTCTGTATTTTCCTACTTCAATATATGATGAGTTATACAGATCATCTCAGCTTACACAAAAAGCCTAAAGTTGAAGTATTATAGTTAAACTTTTGGTACCTATTCAAAGTTTCAAGCTGTAATACGAGAATTTACTATGAATGTGCATGAAATGCAGGTAGTAAGGGGAAGAATTATGAAGACTTGCCATCCTGTATCATCAAGCAATGTAACAGTGTAGAATACATTCAAATTCTTGTCACTTCCACATACTATATTGGACAATTCAGGCCAGCAATCAGATGTGGAAAAAAATGCGGCTAGTGTATTTTTTTTAAAAAAAATATGATGGTGGACTAACAATTTCATTTGAATCAAACATTTTCTCCCAGTAGAATAATGTATATTTAATGTTTGCACTGTTCAAGCAGTGTTTTACCTTACATTTGTTGTTAAACCAAGTATGATATAACTGCCTCTCCAGAATGGGTATGATATATGAAAACAGTGAATCTAACAGTGAAACTTTTGACAAGTTTTGCCTATTCTGTTTTGGGTTACTTTGTTTTGGTTTTGAGTGGGTATTTATAAATACTATTATTTCTTGTGTATTTCTAATTTTACATACTTATGTATTTGAAATACAAAGAAATTCCGGTAGGATTATAAATACTTGCAATGTTTAACACCTTGAAAGTGAAAGTAGTTTAGAGTTCTTCCAAAATAGGGACAGGCACATGGACATATTTCTAAACGCACATTTAATGAATATGTCAAACTCTGCATTTTAACACACATGAAAATTAATTATGATTTTCAGTAGAAAATTAAATCATCAAATAGTAGAAAATAATCCTCTGCTTTTCTTATGTTTTCCCAGAACTTCTAAAAACAATGACAATTTGGTATGATTGTCTGTTTTTTTAATCCACAAAGCTCAAATCATTCTTCACATTATTAAACAGTCCTGTATTATCTGCTGCCACTGTATAATACCTTACTGAACCACCAGAATACTGTTGCACAGTAGAATATGTTTGCTTCCCATAACTAAGAATCTACTACTAAAGTAAAGAAGAGTTCCTACCATAGGGTTCCTCAGATTAGATACTTAGTCCAGTATACAGATCCCTTTTGATTTTTTGCTCATGAAATCTTCTGGCAAAATGGCTATGTTTGGCATATCCAAAAGTTTCCATACCTATTTATCATCTTTTGTCTTTTATCTGTACATGAGTCGCGTGTAAGAGAGTACACTAAAGAGTATCTCTGAGGAAATTCAACATTCAAAATTAAAGGTAAAATATTATATCAGAAAATGTATATAGAAAAGTAGATGATAAAGGTTTCAGATGTCTTTAAGCTATAGACACTCATGATGTTTTAAGGCAAAACAGATTTATAAATTAATTATATTTATCTGTGTTTGCTGGTCTAAATTAGTTTGCCTTTATAGTGTTGCCAGTATTTAGAATTTTAGTTTTGTTTATTTTAAGTCTTAGAGCTATTTTTGCCCTGAAAACTGTCGCTATTTCGTATATTCTTGTGAGAATTTAAACTTTCTATTTTAAAAACAGTACATCTCTAGTTCCTTCAGGCAAACTTGAAAAGCAAACTGAAGTACACCTAGCAGTTTAAAATGTGTAAATAAAAGAAGCCTCACACATACGAGATTTTTCAGTTTTTCTACTCATAGTTTTTGCATCTTAAATGTTCATAAAGCTCTGGATATTTATCTTCTTCTACTGGTACAGATATAATAATAAATCTTCTTCTGGGAATCTAAGACTTTGATGCATGTGCCACAGGGTTATGATGGTCTCATTTTTTTTCTGCCTTGAACAACGGTCCTTTCAAAATCAGTGCAACAAATTATTTCCAGAATCTCCAACATCTTTCTTCTCACTCCTATCAGTCAGATCTAGTTATGTTTTTTGAGTAGGAAGGTGAATGGAACTTAACTGCCAGGAAAGCTGAAGGCTTCTTCTTTTCTAATGTGATGAGAGACCAGTATTCAAAAATGCAAAAGATTTTCCTTCTTCCAACGTTCTTTTCACTACACTAGAAAAAAAAAGGTTTTTTCTTGAAATATTTCAAACATCTAGCACTTGTCTAGGATCTCTGAAAAATGTCCATTTCAACATCAGTCTACAATGTTGTCATACCACAAAAACTTCTGGTTGACATTATCTCATCTGATGTCAATAAAAATTAGATCATCCGAGAACAAAATTCTTATACAAAGTTTTTATATCGTTCAATGTTTGAGCTAGGACAGCTGTGCCACATGAGCTGGATAATATAATCAGGAAAGGAATCTGCATGTACAAAGACCCCAAGAGTGTTTTTAAAGCCTGAGACTCTAGAATCAGCAGCCCGAATATTCATGTCTTTTAAATGATAGGGGAATTTCAAACAAGATTGTTGTCAGTCAGTGGTAGATAACATCTAAAACTTTTAAACATTTATGGTAAGCACAAACATAAGCTAGAAAAAGCTTTAAGTGAGTTTTGTCACTTAAAAAAAAGAATTTATGTCCACAACATATTTCAAAGGAGGATTCCTGTCTGATGTGCCTCATAATAGGACATTATCTGGTATATGACCAAGATTACTCATTGAATCAAAGATTTAAATCTGCTTTTGATTCAGTACCTGAAAATGGCTCCCGAAAGCCAGTAAGGTGAGTACAAGGAAGAAGAGCTTTTTGACAAAGGCAGAGGAGGATATTCTGTCTTAAGTTACACTCCATACCTTTACCCTCAGACTCAACTGTCTACATGAGAAATATTTTTTCTGCTATTCTATCCATGCTTTTATTGCCTGTTAAACTAAAAGTCTATGAGACTTAAAGATGAAGGAGCTGGCAAAGTTGCACTTAAAAGGCTGTGAATGGTTATGGTTTTGAATGGGAGGTTATATTCTGTTTTAGGAGAATGGTATTTTCTGTCAGTGTTAATTTTCCTTTCTACTGCAGAAATGGAATGATAAAATTAAAGTGGTAGGGGTGGAGGGTGTACATAAGAAATCTTACTGAATATGTGTGCTAAGTACTAGAGTCATGGTAACTAAGCCTCTTAGTCTGATGCTGCCATAGAAAGCAATATTCTCTGATGCTCCAAAATTACCACTGTTAAGTAGAAAAGGCAATGCTAAATGTAGAAGTATGTAGCTTTGTTTGCATGTTGAGAATGCTTCTTAAACTCAAATCTACTCAGCAATGCATATTTTTCTCCCATTATTCATTCATTTATTTATTTATTTACTGGAAGACACAGACTAATAGTGCTTTTATTAGTCTCATTAGAAGTGATTACAACCACAGCTAAATATTGGCTCTCAGATATCTTAAGAGCTTTTCCTTGATTTGAGAAGGGGTTTCTCTACTTTTAATTATGTTTACACTCTGCTCTCTGAGCAGAATGAGAAAAACTTTTTTCCTGAGGAAGACTGTTCAAGAATTTATACAATCAAACCCAATATAAATGAAGATAAATAACCACCATCTTTTTGTTATAGTTCTACTGTTGCCTAACTTTTTTCAGGTTTCTTTTCGAAACTAAGGTTAACAATCTAATGCTTCATAGTTACAAAATTATGTGTGGAACTCCTCATCTCTCATACAACATGCACCAGATAAAAGGCAGGTTACATATAGAAATAAATGATGTACCTACATCCTCGTAATTACCAATTTAAATATGCATTCAATCAACTTAATAACAATTCATTTCTATCTTCTCATAGAATGAAATGCTCTGTATTGTGAGGGATTTTGTTATTTCTCTTACTGTCTTTGCAAAAACGTGTTTCTTTAAGAGGATATAAAATAATGGTCTTACTGACTGTATGTGATGATAATTCCATGTGGTTGCTTCAGAAACACAGTTAATAAAAACACTACATAAAATAATTCAGTAATAGGGTATTGTGTTCTTGGTTAGTCAGTAATCTGTTTCCTAATGTTGTATCAGTAATTTACACATGATTGATGCATTCCTTTGTTGCACAAACCTTATTGGAGACAACTCCTTATTCTGTATCAAATACAGGAAATGTTGGAAAATATGCTTGTATCACTTAAGGGTTCGCTATACTTAAGGAGAACAGATTTTAATTTTCTTTTTCCTTACATATAAGTGTAAGTATATCAGTGTTTTGCTTCTCAGTAGTTAAAAGTTAAACTGTGATGTAGAAATGGTATGTCTAGCTGTAAAAGCTTCCTTGAGGGATAAGAAATGAAGTCAGACAACTTAGACTTAATTTTCCAAGAGTTATTTTCTTCTTGTTGTTTGTGGGATGGAAAAAGACAATAGGAACTCTGTTGTTTGATCTATATTTTAATCACTGAAAGTGATTTCTGTAAATCATATCGTGCTATTTTAAGCACAAGCTTGTCTTGAATTGTCATTACATATTACCTTTTTCTCTCTCTATAGGGATTCCTACTCACTCCTCTTTTTATTATTTATTTATTTTGAAGTGGCTTGAGGTACTAGGATTCCCTGGAGTGTATTTGCCATCACTTTGGAATGTGATCATTAGTGTGCAGCTGTGATATTTTATTGTGAGATTTCATTTTCACTGTTCAGTCTTTCATGGGATATAAGGAAGATTAATTTTATATGACATTTTTGTGTATATAGGGCAAGCTTTTATTTTTCTTCATTCAAATTTGTGTTTGTTTTTGGTAATTTGATTTAGCCTGTGGCTAGAACATGTTTTCCCACTTAGTCTCCAACTGTGCTTTGGTTATTTCTTCATATACGTTAGCCTGACCTTACAGATCATTCCACTTACTTTTTCCCTCATACATGAAAACTCTAATGTCATTATTTATTTTTTAAAGACTTGTATACTGCCAGAGTGGAGATCTACTAATAACAGAAGAAAATATAAGGAAATTAATAGTGCTTCCCCAATTCCCCAAATATTCAAGCTTACAGAACTCATTTGCAGAACTAAGCTGATATGATCCTAGCACATGTTCTCCTATGATGTGCTTCAAGTAAAACTAACCTTTCAGCAGGCTATTTTAGCTTTTTGACTTTGCATTTTAAGTAGAGTTATCATATATATCTGTCGAGTAGTAACATTTCTATTCCTACTGGTAAGTCACATGATGAAAACCTTACAATATGAAATACTTAATAAAAAACAGATTACTTCAAATTTCAAGAAAAGGTCATTTTGTTTATTTGAAAGAATGAAGATACATTATTTTTCTTCAATATATTCTTGCTTTGCCCTTTAAATGATGTCAGAAAAGCAAAACTATGCTTCTTTTTCAGAGTAATATATTTAAGGTCTTCTATAAATGGATCTTACCTTCCACTTGCCACTGGTTTAAAATTAGAAAGACTACAATACCGGTAAATTTTATGCATTTTTTTTCACTGAATAGCAATAACTCAGTGGACATAATTTTGTCCCCATGTATACAGCTGCAACTTTTTGTACATAAAAGCATAAAAATAAAAAAGATGATCTGTATTCAACCCCAATTTGAGACACAATCAAATAAAGAGGTGACAAATAACTCAGGAAAAGCTCTGTATCTCCTGAACTTGATATCTAAAACGGACAGACAAAAATAGTCCATTATCTCCAAAACTAAGAAAATATTGCAAATAGTAATGTTTCATGCAGAGACTGACCCACTAGGATGCTCAAGCAGTATAGAAAATTGCAAAAGGGCTGTCTAAAAGTAGAATTTTCTGCTTACATATTCTAATTTTTAGTTCCTTCCACAAGATATTCCTCTTATTATGAATGAAGAGAGAAAAGTTCATATCATATGTATGCAAAAAGTGAAAGGAATAAGTATGCATGAATTAGGAAAATTAATTGACAAGTTCAGTGCTCTTAGTTGAGGTTCTTCATTTCAGAGATGGAGTAATGTAAAACAACGTAAGTTTTACTATTTTCTTTCTCTGATTCCGGATGAAAGATGCTAAGATGTCCCTGAACTGCAGAAGTTTTAAGGAAAACTTAATCACAACACAGAATAAATAAAAAACCAAATGACTCCAACAAATCTATCAGAAAAGTATATATATCATAAGACCTCCTGAAATCCTCCTCTTGATATAACTCTCCAAGTCTGGGCATCTCCACTGACCTACCAGAGTTATTGTAATCACAGAAAGGTGATATTTGAAGACCATTGTTCTAGATCCAGTTTACTGGACCTTTGAGATCTTATGGAATGTCTTATGTTTATTTTCATGTACACTATGCTTTTTTAAGAGCTCCACATTCTGGTAAAAAAGGAAGGGTTGAACTGTGAAGGCAGAGCCTGTCTCTTGGACTGGTCCTAGCCACAGTGCTTAGGTCTGGGCAAAACCTTGCTGAGGAGTAAAAAGAGTTGTCTTCTTCATTGTAGCAATTATCATGGCCCTCAGGGTGAGGAGGTGTCAGCAAGCAGCAAAACTATAGCATGGAAGAGACAGGAAGCACACTTTTCTAGGGATCCAGAGGTAGCTATATGTGTACGTTACCTCTCTGGAAAAAAATACTTTGCCTTGGTGACCTGAGAGTAAGGCTGTGGGAACCCATGTTGGGGAAGGAAACTTCAACTATTCCTATCTGAATTTTTAATCCAGTAGATTAGGGTTCTGTCTATGATGGACACTATGTAATTCAAATAGGAGAGTTAGGGCTGTTCAGCCTGGAGAAAAGAAGGCTCCAGGGAGACCTTATAGTGACCTTCCAGTACCTGAGGGGGGCCTACAGGAAGGCAGGGGAAGGTCTATTTAAAAGGATTTTTAGTGATAGGACAAGGAGTAATGGTTTTAAGCTAGGAAAGGATAGATTTAGGCTGGATATTAGAAAAAAGTTCTTTAACATAAGGGTGATAGATCACTGGAATGAGCTGTCCAGAGAGGTGGTGGAGGCCCCATCCCTGGAGTCATTCAAGGTCAGGCTTGATGGGGCTCTAAGCAACCGGACCTAGGTAGAGATGTCCCTACTCGAGTAGGGAGGTTGGACTAGATGACCTCTGGAGGTCCCTTCCAGCCTATGATTCTATGCACAGAAACTTTTTTCTCCTTCTGTGCTATGTGGGTAAATATTGCCATGATGATATTGAAATCCTCTTTGTCTATCATGATTATTCCTGTCATTCTTACATTCACAAATAACTGTTCAACAGCTTGTGGGGAATGTGCTACAGTCTGCTGGCATAGGATTCCTCGTTCTGCAGGTTCCTAAGATGGTTTTCATACTTGATGCATTAAAAAACCCACTGCAATGTAGCTCTCTTAGGCTTTTCTAGAATCTCTGCTTCATTTACACTGTAGCTCTGCAGGAGACCACAAGATCCTTTCCCATCCTTAGCGAAGCTGGCTTGTGACTAAGATTACAAAATGTGAAAAACTTCTGAACAGAAATTAAGAAATAAATGAAAATAAGAGCAACAAAGGCAACCAGACTGCTACCTGCTAAGCTTTGTAGGTGGTATCTGAGTGGATTAAGTCACTGCTAATTGCTTGACACTGGAAATCACCATCTCAGGTCTAAAAAAAAGAAAAGAAGATTTGGAAATTTTTATAACATTGAATTTCTCCATTAATTAGGATGTGAGCCATGTTGTCCAGTAGTTAAAGCCAGGGGCTTGGCAATAAGAAGGTCATGGCATTCTAATTACGCAGTTTGGATAATTTTCCACTGTCTTTTTATTCATTTGTTTTATTCACGTGTGTGCAATGAATGCTTTAAAATGTGAAAAACAGATTTTAAATTTTGAGCTACCTGTCAGTCTACATGAAACCTCTATATGGAGAGCTTATGTACATTTTCTTCTTTTGTATTTTTCATTCTCCCTTTTTTTCTTCACCTGCTCAGGTGTTTCAATAATAATGCACATATAAGAATAATGCTGAACAGGGCTGACTTCCATGTATGCACAGGAAGAAATACTCCTTGCTGTCAGGATTCTGAATTTCCCAATGGCCTCCTGCTGGCAGGGTTCATCTGGAGAACCCTACTTTCCTTGTACATTTTAGTCTGAGTATCTACACCAGTATTACCAGGAAAGGAAGACTTTGGCATAGTGCCTTGAACCTAAAGACTATGCAGTCTGTACTTAATCCATATCTTGGTGTGCTTCCTCAATCCTATGTATCTCTGTTCTTTTCCAGTGTACTTGGAGATGGGGGAATATAAGCTCCCCACTGTCATGGTTGGCCAGAAGGTAAAATGAAAGCAACCATTTAGATTATTATTTTTAAGACCTTACACAGACTCAGAAGTTCTATGGCTTTGTGGCCTGCTTAGCGGGTCACAAGAAATGGTGCTGGGATCTCCATGTATTGAAGATGGCCCTCCTGAGTTGTACCGAATTCTTAGAGCTGCAGCCCCAAGAAGGATGTGCTGCTTCTTGTTAGGATCAAGTGTAAAGTTTACTCTGCTGTCTTTCTGTTGAGAGATGAATTGATAGTAGTGAGCACAGAATTACATTTTTACTAACCTACTCCCTGTGGACTTGAACCTTGGTCACTTTTTGCATGTCTGAACTTTTCATTCCTTTCCGAGATGAGGCAGGATTGGGGAAGAGGTCTTCTTCTTGTTCTGAACCTTCTGTTTGTGAAGATCCTTTTTCATGTAAATTAAAATTGATAGTAACTTCTACTCTGGCTCACAGGGGAGAACTTTGCCTGAATTCAGTGGCACTTCCGTTTCCTTGTTCAGGATGTGCTGATGAACACAGTGAGAGGTGTGAATCAAGGGCAACCAGAAGAAGAGGTGGAATAAACTGAAGTCATTTAAAAGTGCATGTGCTATGCTTGACATCAAGAATTGTATAAGGACAAATAATCAAATAATACAGGTCAAATAATAGGTCAGAGAAGCGGTATGTTCACAGATACTCTGTACAGAGTGCCACAGTTAGCTAGCTCCAAGAACACACAGTACTGTTCCAATTAATTGAGAGAATAGCTTGATACTTCACAGGTTTGAGCAGCCAGATCATTCTAAAGCCGTGATTATCTTCCCTGCCACAAAGTGTGTTTAATTTCAAACTTAATTGTATCCACATTTCCGTTTCTAATTAATCCAGATATAGAAATGCTATAGTAACCGAACAGAGTGTTCTTTGAGGAAATAAAACATGGCACAATCCCGTGGCACCAGAGTAATCTGATTAAAGAGATGTTTATGTAACACAGATCTTTGAAAGTTAACTAATTTCCCATATGCTATTCATGTGATGCACTTCAGTTTTAAATGAGAGATGAGAAACATTCATCTTGCTTATTTTATGCTTTGGGATTTCCACTGTCTCTAGTTTGTCATGGAATTTATGGAGGTGACTGAAAAGGTAGTCAGCCGCTTTGTAGCATCTGCTTTTGAACAGGGCAAGAATCCAATTTGTAGTAGGAAATTTCCACCACTGATAACGGCACAAGGGGTTAGATGCACTGATGTTCTAGTTAACAAGGTGTCCCCCTGTAATCTATAGCATGCATTTCAGAGAGGACTCCTGCAGGTGGCCAGTGTTCACAAGAAGGTCAGAATGGCCTGTAAGAGAGCAGGTACTAGTTTTTCCACCTACGATTTTGTGTGTACTGAGCTAATGGGCTGCGAGTGCTGCAAGGCAGTGCAAAGGTTTCCACATAGCTGGACTGCGCTTAAACCCAAAGATTTTTCAGCGTGCTCTCTGTGACTGATCTCTGTTAGTGGTGTGTCGAGTTTGTGGCTGCTGTGCGAACACATAACCTTAGAAAATTCAACACCTGGGAGAAAGGCGTGGCTGAAATACCTCTGAATATTTCTTTTCATCTAAAAGAAAACCCTTTGAAACAGCAAGTTGGAGCGCTTTGGTTTGTTCTGGTTTTTTCATTTTTTTAATCTGGAAGTGCTGCACGTGCACTGGTTCAGATGAACAGTATTATGACTGATATTTTTGGAGCTGATTTGGAAGTACTCACAATGAAGGCCTATCAGTGTTTTCTTAGGAGGGAAATGGAAAAACTGTAATGCTGACACTTATGGTTAGTAACACCAATGTGAAACAAAACACGGCTGAATCTTTTATATGGTATCAGGCTTAGAATTAAATCTGATGTTTAGACTCACATAGGAGGAATCTGAGCGCACTGAGGAAACCTTGTTCATTAACTCTCTCTGAGGGATCATTTGTGACCACTTGATAGAAAACTAAGAAATAGATTTATTTGGGTCTTAGCAGTCTCACAGCAAAGAGTTGTGTATCTCCCTTCCAGCTGAAAGCCTTAGTCCTGATGACATCCAGCTGGTGGACTGGGTGAGAAAGTTGAGCTAGAGAGAGACTGGATGATGGAACGGAAGCTCTGGAGGCAGAGCTATGGCAGAAGATTTGATACATGTGGTAAGGAGTTTCATTTCACTCAGTAAGACATCTTTAGGAAAACAAAGTGCTTTAGTACTTACTTAAATTTCTGAAATTGAAATTCTGGTTCTGGGAAAAAAAAATTGCCTCTGAAAAACTGATCTGAGATCTCGAAAAGATTCACCTTTTCCTTCCAGCATGTGAACCAGACTTAAAGCCTTTTACTAAGAAGAGAGCACCACCGTGTGTCAGTCCCTACACCTTGGAACGTATGGGAACGTTTTCGCTACAGTTGTATTGAACTCGAAGAATAAGCATGTACTTTTTTTCCTCAGGTAGTGGTCTTGTGCTTGTGCATTAGAGAGCCAAGAAAGAAAAAAGCTGCAAGTGTAGCGATTAAGAGCTGGATCCGTGGTCTGAGGGTCAGGATTTACACGTCAGCACGTGTCCTGACAGAACTCCGGGTCCATTCAGAATTCAGATTCTTGGACAAAATTTGAGTTCATGGGATCTGATGCTCTTCTTAAAAGGTTTTCCCATGCTGAGAGGTAATACAACGAATGCACATCTCTAGTAAGCAGTAATGAGGTGATTACTGCACTGTGAGAGCATTGTTTGCTACATACACACACAGAGTAATATCTCCCATGGTCTAAGTGTGCTGCCATGTCTTCACCAAATCAGATATTTAAGAAGATATCTTAAATCTATGTGTAGTAATTAGGATTAGTATCTCTTCAGATTCACAAGTATTATTTTGAGATGATTTTACTGTAAATTTCTAGCAAAGCTTTTCTTCATGCCTATTGATTTATGGTTCAGATAGCATATTCTGGGAGAACCTATTTCACAGATTGGACTGTTTGCAGTTAATAAATATTATGATTTTGTGATTATGAAAAGTAAATCTTCAAGTATTTGATTATACAGATTCCAATACGGGTGAGACACTCCTTTCTTTAAAGTACAAATGCATTTCCTATTGTGTAACTCACAATGATAATACAGCATAGAAGGGTGTTTTGCATTGAAGAAAAAAAAGGTTTTAAATATATCAATAAACCTGGGTTCTACATTGAGGAGTTCTGCAGTTTTCTGCAGGGACCTTAAGAAAAATAATTAGAAGGCAATTTTGTGTCATTGGAGTAAAAGGCTGAGCAGCTAGGAGTCACATTGTCATCTTTTAAGTACTCTTTAAAAATGGACATTTTGGGTGTACTTAACTTATCTGGACTGCAGAGAAAACCCCACCTGGCTTTATACTTCTAATTCGTTCCTTAACGCCATAATAAACATTGCCATTGTACAATAGGTACGGGGCTTTGGAACTTGACGGCCAGGCAAACGGTGATGGAGACAAGGATCCATCCAGTGAGTTGGCCACGGCTTGTCACTCATCCATCCCCACATCTTAGGACTTCTTCAATTAAGAAGAAAAGGAGGGTAATTGTTGTAGGTGACTCTCTTCTGAGGGGAACAGGGGGGCCCATTTGTTGCCCAGACCCATCCCACAGGGAAGTCTGCTGCCTCCCTGGGGCTCAGGTTAGAGATGTTAAAAGTAAGCTCACTGCTCTGGTGAGGCCTCTGATTATTAACCCTTGTTAGTCGTCCAGGTTGGTAATGATAAGGTTGCAAAGAGAACTCTGACAGCAATCAAAAAGGACTTCAAGGCACTGGGGCAACTAGTTGGTTCAGGTGTGCAGGTGGTGTTTTCATCGATACCTCAAGTGACAGGGAAAAACACTGAAAGAGGATGGAAAACACACCTAATTAATACATGGCTCAGAGACTGGTGCCACCGTTCTTTGATCATGGGGAAGTTTATATGGCACCTGGTCTGCTGGCAACAGATGGAGTATACTTGTCTCAAAGGGGAAAAAAGATCCTTGCACAGGAGTTGGTGGGACTTTTTGAAAGGGCTTTAAACTAGGCTCAAAGGGGGAAGGGCATAAAACCAGGCTCACTAGAGACAAGCCTAAGGACAGCCTTCAGACTACTGTCCTACTTGAGGTGGATAATGGTGATACGTGGGACAATAATAACACAGGGCTCACTAATAAGTTAGTAAACACGGAAGTGGCCAGGAATGGTCAAAGAGCAAGAGTGAAAACTGGTGGCTTAACTCCCTCTCTGAAATGCTCATATACCAATGCACGGAGTATGGGAAATAAGCAGAAGGAGTTGGAGATCTGCCTTTGATTGCATGACTATGATATAGTTGCAATCACTGAAACATGGTGGGACGGCTCCTATGACTGGAATGTTGTCATGGATGGCTAGGTACTATTTAGGAAAGACAGACCAACAAGGCGAGTCAGTAGTGTTGCTATTTATGTGTGAGAGCAACTGAAATGTATTGATTTCTATCCAGGAGGAGAGGTAGAGCAGGTTGAAAGCTTGTGGGTAAGAAATAAGGGACATGCAAAGGGAGGTGGAACTGTTGTGGGGGTCTACTATAGACCACCAAACCAAGAAGAAGATGTTGATGAGGCCTTCTACAGACAACTGGAGGTAGCCTCT
>JAVSBS010027274.1:0-24615 GCA_033124195.1 Coracias cyanogaster | reverse complement strand
AGAAGACTCCAGTCCGGAGGAGCAGCAGAGCACAAAAGCCTTGAAGCAACTGTCACCACATCCTCACGGGGCAATGGTGCTGCCGCCGGGCAGCGAGACCAGCACAATCCCGGTCACAGCCAAGGAGGAGATTGCTCTTTGGGGTGTCCCACGAGGCTCCAAAGACAAAGCAAGTCTGTGCGCGCAGCTTCAACACGGGCTGTGGAATCCGGGAATCTCTGTAGGGCTAATTCCGGTGTCTTCACGCAGTGGACACCATGTCCCATTGTTTCTGTACTGACATAGTTACTGTACTACAAGGTGATGCCTGGCTGGTGATGAGGCATCTCCACTCCTCAGATCTGGGTTAAAGGCGGTCATTTTGGGAAAATCTCCTGTGTCGTTGTGGATAAGGTCCGGCTGCTCCTTGCCTGAAGATCTGATCTCCTGGTAAAGCTGATCAGGTGGGGTTTTTTTTCTGTGTCACAGGTCAGCAGCTGCCATCAGTCATTGCTTTCACACTGATTGGCTTAACCTGTCACAAAACCAGAGGAGATTCTCCAAAGAGGTCTATTACAACGGCAGGCTCTTGTAGTGTGTCCTTACCTGAGATACATCATCGTTTCTGGATCCCTGAGGCCTTGGAAGAGTTTATAACGCTGAGCCCCAGTGGCTGACTGCTTTAAGTATCCCTTTGCTCTCGCTTCAGTTCTCGCAGGCTGGGGGACGCATTCGGAAGTTGACCCTGAAGCCTGCTGCTTTACAAAAGCCAACAAAACCACCCCTACAGCGGGGCTGGTGGTGTAAGGCCGCTTTCCACGTTCTCCTTGTGCATGCCCCTTAAGCAGCTGGGGTTCGGATGTTAGATGGAAGGAGTCGGGTGATGCTGCTGTGATCTGCTTACCCAGCCAGCTGCGGCCTTCCCTGTCCTCTACACCAACCAAACTTCACTCTGTGGTGTCAGCCCCGTTAGGGGAGTCCTGCACTGGCTGCTGCAGGTCACTTAGAAGCGCCTTGTGAGTTTGTGGGTGCTGACATCCTCCTTGTATGAGAAGGGGGAGAACGTGTCCTAGGCAACAGCCTCTGTCTGCAAGTCCAGCCCCTGGGCTCTGGCCCTTCAGCCTGGCACCGGCTGCCCAAGAAAATGGGGGGCTGTGGAGGAACCCCCTCTGCCCCAAGCTCAGCTTGCCCTTGACCAACGCAAGGCACTCCAAAGAAAGCAACAGATCGCACGCTCAAGCCCTTGTTAGCTGGATGGATTTCTCTTTATTTCATTATTGTTGGGTTATTGTTTTTTTCACAGAACACTTTGCAGTAGAGGAAAATGTGGCATCACAGCCCCTGGGTCCGGCGCTGGCACCGGCACCTCGCCCTGGCACGCTCAGCTGGTGGCACAGGACCCTCCGGCAGCACGCTGCTCCCATCCCTCCTCTTGCCTGTCAGGTTTCACTGCTTTCATTCATGAGGATTTTTTTTTCTTTCTACCTTTTTTTTTTTGGTGTGTTTTCTTGTTTTCTTTTTTTTGTCTCTTTTAAAACATTTCTCAAGCTTTCTCTGAAGGAATGGCCACTGGCTCTCAGCTAGCAGAAGGAGACTACGGAAGAGCTCTGGGACACGTGGGATGGTTTCCTTCTCCCGCCTCGCAGCTGACTTCATCAAGATAGTTTTCCAACTCGTTTTTTATTAAAAAAATAAAAAAAATGCTCCAACTATCAGTTTTACAAGGCATACAAAATCTCTAAAAGGGAAACACAAGCACAAGGTGCTGAGGTAAGAAAACCTGAGGTAGTTTGTGTGTATGCAGGTGTTGTGTAGGGTTGTTTTGTTGGTTTTTTTTAAATTTGAAAAAAATTTGGTAGTTGATTTTTCCAGCCCTGGGCTGACAACCTCTTGTAAATGTGTGTGGGGGTGTGTGTTCCCCTTTTCACCCTCCTCTCCCTGAAACAAGGCTCTTCCCCCAAAAATCCCTGCCCAAAGGAGGGCAGGGCTGTTGCTACCCATCCTCTTCCAGGGATCTTCATGCCCGGCAACGGTCATGGAGAGAGAGAGAGGGGACAGACAGTCAGAAATTGGGGACAGAACAGATGCAAACCCCAGTTTTGGACTCTGTGAAGCAATGAGGAAAGGGCATGTGAAAGAGAGATTCCTCTTTTAGGAGACGGTATCCCTTCTGTTGGCTCATGCAGGCACTGATCTTCTCAAAGCCCTTAAGAAATCGCTTTTTAATACTTTTTATTATTATTATTTTTCTTCCCCTGCTGGCAATCCTACATCTCTGCTCTACTGTGCATTAGAGAACCAATGGACTAGCTCCTTTCCTTAAAACTCTAGAAAAGCCTGCTTTTGCTAAAAACAAACATCCCTCTCCCCCTGACCCCTTCGAAATTTAAAAAAAAAAAGAAAATTCTTACAAAACTTTAAAATCGCTGTTAGTTTCCTTATCGATATATTAATTCTAAAATCGATGAGCATCGTGCTGTGCGCCACAGCCCCCACCTCGTCGGGTGAGCTCCTCCGGCCAAGCCCGGATGAAATGGGCGGCTTTCCAGAAATTCAAAATAAAAATCTCTCTTTATGTTAGTCCAACTAAAGGGATAGCGTCAGGAGGCAACGGGGGAAGGGGGAGGCCGTGGGATGGAGAGAGAGCCCTCCCTGTACCCCTCCGCTGCACATCCTTGCAGTGCCCTGGCAGCGGGAGGGGGGCTCTGGGGCGGGGGTCTTTGGTTTGCTCCCCTGACCTGCTGGGGGGTCCCGCGGTGGTGGGGTTACATTCATCGGGCGGTGCTGGCCGGCACGGCGGGAGCCTCACTTGCTGTGCTGCGAGGCCGGGGCTCCCTGAGCGTGTTTCTGCTCCTGCTGCTTCACCTGCTGTACAATTTCCCTGATCTTGCGCTGTGCAGTCTTGAGGGGGAGCAAGAACCAGAGGTCAGGATGGGCACCACGAGCAGCCCGAGAAGCTGTTCCCCTACAGCTGCAACAGCATCTTGCCGCTCCTTGTCCTCGGAGCTTTTCCTTACGGGACAAGCACATGCTTCAGCACAGCTGTAAGGAGGGATGTGCTAGAGAAGGAGCCGCTCTGCTCCCGCACAGCTGCAAGAGGAGCGCTGCAGGGTTTTAAACTTGTGCCTCTTCCATCACTCCTCAAGAGCCCGAGTTTTGGGGTCCCACCGTCCCACTCAAGCAGTCAGGAGACAAGGTTGTGGGACATGGGATGCAGGCGCCTGCAAGAGCTCCCTGCCAGCCCTGATGCCAGGGAGTAGCCAATTCACACCCTGGGGGCCACCCTGATGGTGTTTAAGAGATGTTAACTAAATCAAGCTAATCTTTAATTTTAGTGCTAGCACGTGGAGAGCTGCCAAAAGACCTTCAGAGTGTCCTGGGTGCACAGGAACCATCCTAAACAGAGTGGCAGGATGCTCAGGCAGCGCTGTGCTCAGCAGCTTTCCTTGGTGGATTAACCTGGCTGGGAATATCGGAAAAGACACGGCCAAACCTTACCTGACTGGCAAAGAAATGCCCAATGATTTTAACGATGACCTCCTCGTTCTCGTCCGGGGTTTGGTCTCGCGGCACAATGACTTCTGCACTAGTTAAGTTCTGCAGTTCATTCACCTGGAGCAAACAAAAGAGCGCTGGGTGGGTTTTGTTACAGAAGAGCCAAAATCCTCTGCTGCCAGTGTCACCTCTGGCTCTGAGTCAGCACATGGCACCAGGCTACCGTGAGTTGCACCCTGGTCTTGCCTTGGGACGGTCACCACCCAAAGAACCACCACCAGGACACAGGGCTGGGGTCAAGATGTTGCTGCGATCACTGAGCACCCAGGCTTTGGCCCCCAGGGCAGGGGAAGATGATGGCCAGCTCTGCAGCCCCAGGACACCAAGGAGCATCCCGGCACCCCCCACCTACCGTCTTGCCACCTTTGCCTATCACACGGCCGGCAGTGAAGGAAGGCACCTTGATGTGGGCTTCAAGCTTCACTTCTTCTTTTGGGTTGAAGAAGTTTTCCTCTTTCAGCTTCCCAAATATTCGCCCCTGGGCCTGGAGAGGAGACATAAGGGAAGTAAAACAGGCGGGCAGCAGCCCTGGGCGCTGCCTGCTTTGCCCTCCATCCCTGAGCACGATGGTGTGCCGATATCCAGCAGCATTAAAACCATGGTACCGAGCAAAGAGCTCCCCTGGCACTTGAGAGGGGCAAATCCAGGCAGGCAGCACAGCGGCGACTGAAGGGACACTATCAATCGCCCCCTGGCATCCCCCCAACCATGGCCCTCACCCCATGGCCAGCGCACCTTGAACTGAGCCTCAGGTGGCCCTGTGATGATGACCATCCGTTCGCTGGCATCGGGACCTTCTGCTGGAGCGATCTGCAGAGGGATGGGGGAGAAGGAGCATGAGGGTGGACCTGCTTTGGCCAGGCCTCTCCTGCATGGGGGGTCCTCTCATGCAGGAGCATCCCCTTCCACTCAAGCAGGGATGGTCACAGGAGTGCTGCAGGACTGGGTTTCTACCAGTGTGGGGAGGAAAACTGCTCCCCAAGGTCTCCCGTTCCCTACCCTTGGCAGTAAGAAGGGGAAACTGAGGCACAAAGCTCGGGACCACCCCTGCAATGCCCTACTCACCTTGATGGAGGCACCAGCAAACCGTGCCAGCTGCTTGATGTGCTGCCCCTTCTTCCCAATGATGGCCCCCACTGCCTGTGTCGGGATGAACAAGTTCACAACCTCCTGCTCCGGCATCTGGGGAGGGCACAGAAGGGCAAGACAGTCTGAGGACCGGCCAGAGCGGGGGATGACTGCCCCACTGCCCTCATCCCAGGGCAGCAGCTGCCCACCCTGGCCATGTGCCCGCTCTCCCAAGGTGCCCAAGTGAAGATCTTATGGAGGGAGGTGCCAGGACACTTACGGAGTGCTGGTGGGGGAAGGTGCCAGCTGGGGGGGCTCCATACAGACCCGAGAGGTATGCGGAGGAGCTCTATGGCAGGAGAGAAAATGAGGGTCAGTGACATCCCCAATGTGCCAGCTCCTTCCTGGGTGCCCCCAGCCCAGTGCAGACCGGTGTGCCACCACCACAAGCCTGGGAAGGACACAGGGACAACACTTCAGCCCCTGAAACCCCTTCTGGAGAGCGCAGGTGTGCTCAAGGGTGTATCACGGTGAGCTTCAGGCTGGATCCTGTGCCTGCAGCACAGTGAAATGGGGCTGGGAGGTGGGTGGCAGCTCATAGTTACACCCAGTCCCTCCCCTGCTGCTGTGTCCTCCTAGTGCTTATAGCAGAACACTGGCCCCTATGGCCTTTTGGAGCAGCCGCAACCCTGGAAAGCTAAAACCATGCTGTAACCATCCTCAGGCCCTTGCTGAGAAGGAGGGGGTTTGGTGAGAACTGAGCAAAACATTGGTTTGGCTCTGATTCCATCACCATTTCCCTTCTCCAGTTCCAAGAGAAGAAACAGCAAAGGCTGCAGATGTTCTCCCAAGACCTGGGCTGGGGACAGGGAGACAGCAGTGGGTCTCTCCACGGTCAAAAGCATGGGGTGCATGCCAGCATCCCAACCCAAGTCAAGTCCTCTTCAACTCTGTCTGAAAAACATCGAGCATTTCTCCTGGCAGCAGACACAATTCTATTCCACTCCAGATCTGGGCAAGTGCAACCAGACGCTACGTGCAAACCATGGTTACTCAGGTAGAGAAGAACCAGCTCTCCTGCCCATGGCAGACACTGCTCTTGCTCCCAGTCCTCTGCTTAAACCCACTGTGCTAAGGTTTTGTGCTACTCCTCACACCATGCTCACTCTCCCCCTGTCCACCCACTGCTTCTGGCCATGGGCTGCTCCATGTCTCCTACACCAACGTCCTCTCCCGCCCAGCCGGTCGTCGCAGCCAGGGTGGGCACTGCACATCCTCAGGTCCCCCCATTCACCAGGGTCCTTCCTCATCCTCCATCCTCACCACATCTCTAGAGCTCCTAAGCTGAAGCTACAGCCACCAGCCCCAGGTCCTGCTGAGGACATGGCCAGGAATGACCACTCTGAGGCATGAAATGCAAAGTATCTGGGGGGGAAGGAGCTGCCAGCACCAAGCTGTTTTGTTTTGTTTTGCCAGATCCTTGTTCTACTCTAAGAAAACGACGGCAGAGGCAACTGCTCTGCTTGGCCTCACCAGGGTGGCTTGAAAAAGGCCACACAGAGCTTGAGGGTGAAGGAGCCCACACTGAACGCTGCCCTTCAGAAGACCTGCCCAGCTCCTCTCTGTCACACCAACAAACGCTCAAGTAGACGTTTCCCAAAGGCAGCACTCGCTCAGGCGGCTGATGCGGGCCAAGCATCCTCCCCTCCGCAGGCTGGCACTGTGGAGGCAGACAGATGCCCTTGGTGCCCTCCAAGACCACCACACACACCACACTCATCCGTTCCTCCGCACCACCAGCCTGACACTCACCGTTCTCCTTCGCCCGCTCTGCTGCTGGCGTTGCCAGGGAAAGAAAACAGCACAAGTAAATTAACCTGCGCGTCAGTCACCGTGCAGAAGTATCTAGAGACTAACAGAGACCACAGAGCCTGCTCATCCTACCAGGGCTCTGCAGGTGCTAGTGGCCTGGGGAGGGACCTTCTCTGTCAGCACTGTGGCTGGTGTGTTTTCCTGACAACAGACCGTCCCTGCCTGCGTGCAACCTCAGGGGTTTCGAAACGTGCTTCCAAGGCTTGCTTCACCCCACCTCTCAGCAGGCACAGCATCCCGAGAGAAGGGAAAACCCTTGCCTACAAAATCAGGTGAAGATCAACTCCCAGAAAGCACAACCCTTCAGCTGCCAGGGCCACCAAGACCAGACCCACAGGGCACAGCCGAGTCTGCATCATCACAACCCGGTGGGGGGTTTGGGGTCAGGACTGAAGATCACCTATATCAGCATCCACACAGATTGCCCTCAGCCACCTTGAGAGAGCAGCACTCTCGGGACACAGACAGTGTGAAATCGAGCTCAGCACAACCTATCTTCCTGGGGAACTAAATCCAAGGAGGGACAAGCCACGTTCATTCACTGCTTTCTCAATTTCACTGCTGTGATGAGCATTTTCCCCATATGGCCAAGAGCCAGAGCTCCTGTTCAAGGCTCACCATGAGATGGCCCCTCTAGCTACAGTGTCCACCCAAGCCCAAGAGCTACAGCAGGAGAGTCTAGAGACCCTTCTGCCCCCAAGAATCCATCCCCTGCACCCCAAAAACTCTTGCACTTACTGCAAACGGGTGGTACGGGGCAGTGGCCACAGCCCCTCGGGCCCCTGGGGTGGATGGGAGCATGGACATCCCTGTCGAGAAGATGCCCAAAGCACTGAGGTTCAGTCCTGGGATTAGGTTGGCTTGTTGCTGAGGGGAAAAAAAAAAAAAAGACACAGAGAAACATGTAAAAGGCAGAGTGGGTTTTTTGGGTGTCTCACCACATAGCGTGGATGTGATTGAGTGAGGGCAAACCCTTGCTGCAATAACCCCCCGGTCTTCTTGTGGCCACCTCAGCAGTGGCTCTGAAGCAGGAGCATCCCAGGCAGGAGGATAAGGAGCTTACATTAACCGCCACCACATCGTTCTCGTAGGCCTCTCGCAACTTCTTCATGATCTCCACTTCAGCATTGGAGCATGCCTCCGTGCTGCCCTTCACCGTGATGGTCCGCTCAGGATTGTAGATGGTTAAATCCTGCAAACTACCCCACAGATAAATTCGGAGATGCAGTTATATTTTGTTTTCAAGTTGAAACAGAAGAAAACTCAAATACAAGATGAGGGTTCCTCCCAAGACAGTGTGGGATCACACACCCTCTCCCTGCCCAATGCCACCATCCACCTGGGATGAGGAACACCCACCGGGGATGGGGAATGTGCACAGGAGGATGCAACTGCTCTGTTTTCTGTCTCCAGTGCTGTCCTTATGTTGGGTGGAGGGGGATGGCTTGGTGTTCACCAGGACTTACGGGGAGATGGTGATCTTCGTGCCTGTGTCCTGCTCGATCTTCTTGAGGTTGCGGCCCTCCTTACCAATCAATCTACCCACCAGACTGTTGTGTGCTAGGATTTTCAAGGGTATCTCTTCTGCTCTAAAATGGATAGAAAAATAAAATCTAAAGGCCCATCTGGCCAGGAAACTTCCTGCAACAGGCATTAACAATGTGGTGGCAGGAGCAGAAGAACCACCGCCATTTTCGACCGCTGTATCTCCTCAGCTTCTGGGGCAAGAGGAACTCAGGGACTTCCCAAGCTTCACTGGGCACATCTGTATTTCATGGGGTTTGTTCTCCAGGTTAGCCTGCACGCTCTTTGGACCCACGTAAGCTTCTGGTCAATACAGCACCGTCAGCCACACCACAGAAAAGTTACTAAGCTCCAAGTTATTAACTGACCCATGACTCTATCCTGGACTCTGAATGGCGGCAGTGCCCGCAGGGAGTGGGGGATGACAAAAGATGGCTGCTTCTCCACCGATGGCTAAATTTACCACCCCACCCACCAAACCTGCCTGTTTTGCTGAGGCAGGGGCACTTACGATTTAGTTTCTTCAGCCTCCTTCTGCATGATATCAAGGATCATGCGACATGCTTCGGAACACCCCTCTGGCGTGGCATGGATGGTGATGGGCTTTTCAGCAGTGCCGGCATTCTCCTTCCGATGGATGTCAACCCTACGATGAAACAACCAGCAAAGAGGAGCCCTCTGAGATGCGTTTGGTGTCACATAAAGGCTTCTGAGAGCTCAGAAGCTGAGCTTGCTATTCACAGAAAAGCTCATTTCAACACCTGCTCAAGCTCTGGGGTGAACCTGGGTCCCGCTGATGCACATCTACTGTCACCTGGTCTCATGCAAGCCCATGTAGTGTTTTGCTTCAGTTGGTTTAGATCAGATTTCAGCTACATTCACCTTTACGACCCGAGGTCTGCCTGGGAGCTGAGGGACGTCAATCAACGTCAAATGATGCATCAAGAGGGGGCAGAACAAATCCTCAGCTGGACAAAGCCCTGAGCAACCTGGTCTATCGTCTTGGATGCCAGTCCCGCTTGGAGCAGGAGACCAGATTAAAAGTCTCCAGAAGTCCCTTCCAACCTCAATCTCTCTCTGCACAACACCTGAGGCTGTCCAGTGACCAGCAGCTGCCACAACCGTTGCGTGTCGTTCAGGACAGAGAGACAACTTACCCATAGGCAGCGTTTGTCACAACACGAAGGCACACGTCAACAACAGCGCTTGTACTCACGCCCTTCCATGGGAGACCAGAAAGCTCTCCCTTGCGCACCGGCAGGGACCGTGCTCTAGCTCCTCTGGTCCTCCCCTCAGCTCATGGCAGGGAGGAGGCACGTGCCTCCAGCTCACTCCTCACCGCTCAACCGTACCTGGCAAAGGCCCTGAGAGAGAGGGAGAGAGGAAAGCAGGGTAGGAGACTCCTGCACGCCAACCACATGTCTTGAAGAACAGGGATAAGCAACCTTTCCATCTTCTCCACGAGTCCGCGCGCTCTTCCCACCAGAAGATGATGCCGTGCAGCCATCCTGCCATTGGCCACCACCTCGGTGTCCCTGTCACTGCTGCAGCCAGGGCTGGACTGGCCCAGATCTTCTGAGAAAGTGCAGTAGTGGCTGCTCAGCCACTCAGGGAATGCCACCAGTGCTCAGCTCCAACACGGTGCCCTCCAGCCACGTCTCTGTTTTCATCCTGACCGGGATGATTCATGGATGCTGCTGTACATGCAAGGCCAAGGGTTGTGGTGCCAAGTCACCCCTAACCAGCACCACATTTGAATGCTGTAGGGTCACAGTGGGCTTGCACAGGTCAACTCTTCCAGGAGCTCATGAACCAGTGTGTAGAAACAATGACAACTTCATTTACAGGTAGAAGGGGAGAAGCTGAGTGAACCTTCCCTGACATAAGGGAAGAGCCTGCCCCACCAGCTTCAAAACGGACCCCAGGCTGGTTTCATCTGAGCACTGAAAAGTGAATGAAGACAGAGTTTGATCCGCTTTGCAGGCTACATCTCTCCAGATCTCTCACAGCTTCAGCCAGAACTGCTCAGGCAGGAGACTGGTCACGCTTGGACTGTGCAAAGATGTGCTGGAGACAGTGGCACCACTGAGCTCTCCCTGCCCTTTTTGTCTACAGAACACAGTTACCCAGTTGTGTGCTGTGTGACACTCTCTAAGGCTCTCCCAGCTGTGGAGTTCCATCAGGTTGACTTGGAGGATCTGTTCCTTCAGGGCCAGCGCCCAGCAGGCACAGGAACACCCACTGCCACCCCCTCCGCTGGGGAGAAGGTAAATGCATCACCAAGTGCCACAAGCGGTGATGACAGACCCATGCTCCAGAGCAGTGCCACAATGTCTCACTGGGTTGACGCTCCCAGCTAGGGGGAACTGATGAGGAATCCATGGCTGCCACAACAAACCCACAGACAGGAGTCAGGCAGCTTCTTGAACCCATGAGCAGTTGAGCCTGATGGAGATGGGGCATGCAGTTGAGCTTTTGTACCGAAGAAGGGCCAAGAGCCACAGATGGACTGAATGGATGTGCCAAAGGGATGAGCACCCTGGACAAGTCCGAGAAGGACATGGCTGACCTCCAACCCATCCCAAACCTGGATGCGCAGGCATGAGCTCATTTTGCAGAGAAGACAGGGCACCAGGAAGGGGCTGCTGCATTCAGGCATATCCCATCCCAATGAGCTGGAGGGTGGAGGAGGTCTCTGGACTTCACAGCACATGCCAGTGCTGCTGCTGCACAGCTCCTTTCAAATAGGAGGATAGAGAAGGGGACTCTCAACCCTCCCCACCCCATCAGCATCTGCTTGGGACCCCAGGGTGCTGCAAGCAGGGGAGACTGGGGCAGCTGACAACAGTGATGGTGGGACAGGGCAGGTTTGCCTGTGGTGCAGCAGGAAAAACCTCCAAGACACCTTATGAGGACGCTGGGAATGCTTCAGAGATGGGTGGCCATGAGGGACAGCCCTCTCAAAGTGGACAGTACGCTGTGCACATAGGGCTGTCCTGGCCCAATGGCTGCTCAGTAGCAATGGTCCTCTCCTCATCAATCACTGCAATCACTGCGGAAGGTCATCTGGTTGGGTGGCTTCTTGGTCTGGGCTCCTCCTCAGCCAAGGAAGAGGATGGCTCAACCCAGGGACAGTTTTGTCCCCTGGAGCTCAGAAGAATCTCCGGGCATCACTGTGTGTGGAAACAGGGGCAAAGTCCTAAGTGACCAGAGGAATCCAGGACCCAATGTCTTCTGGCTAGGAGCAGAGGCCAGGCAACAGGATGTCATCAGCACCCTTGTCCTCAGGATCATCACACCAGTGGGTGAGGGTGGCCTGAGCATGGACAGAGCTGTGGGCTGACACCCCAAACCAAAGGCAACGGTCTCTTGTCACTGCCTAGGCCGGGTGCATGAAGTACCCCTTGCCCAAGGCTGGAGCAGAGGTGGTGGCCCACCATAGAACAGGGTCTCCTCAGGCAGGTCAGGAGAGGTAAGAGCATGGCCTTCCTCCATGGCACCAGGTCTTCAGGGCAGACAGGAGGAGCCAGCCCACAAGGAGGGACAGCTCAGTGGCAGAAACTACCCCAGGCAGCAGCATTTTGCCTCATGGTCAGGAGAAACCAGCAGCCAGCGCTTCCCACCTTCCTCACCAGGCTCAGGGTTTGCAAAGGGCAACCTTGCAGTGTTGCGTGGCAAGGACACAGCTACATCCACTGCCCATCACACCAGGGAACTCACCTGAAGAAGAAAGGCTTGCGGCCAACTGGGACCAGTTCACGGCTACTAGGTGGCCACACCCTAGGGCTAGCCAGGCTCGAAGAGCTCCTCTCCCTACGCATCTGTCTCCTCTCCGTACAAACCTCTTCCTGCAAACCCAACGCTGGGGTTCGGCTCGCTCGGCTGCAGAGCGGCGCGTCTTCCTACCTCCTGCTCAAGCGGATGTGCTATGACCAAATAATTTGCCTCTAAGAGCTTCTCTGAGAACTAGGATGCCCTGGAAGATGTTCTGGTACAGGAGTCCTATATCCTGTGAGATCACCGGGTTGAGGATGATGAGCATGGGAGAAGACAGCTTTGGGTTAAACACACACAAATCTGGGCAGGAACAAACCATGCAGGAAAACCATGCAGAACATCAGAGGTGAAATCAATGTGAACATCGACAAAAGAAACATGGAAAAATTTGGCAAGACAGTCCCCATTTTTTTTTTTTTTTTTCTTCAAAACCAAAAATGTTAGACTGCAAAACAGGCTTCAAACTTACGAAATGCCCATCCTTCTCAAGGCAGCGCTCCACGCCCATGGTGTCCCCCTTCCCCTACAACAGCTCTGGCCCATATGGGGCATTGTGGGATGAGTAAATCCCGAGGGCAAAGACTGTGCAGGCATCAACCGCTGTACCTAGCATCCCCCTCCACCATTTTATCACCCAAATTGCCCCTTCTCCCTAAAGCCTTGTCCCCAGCCGGTCTTGTGATCAGGCTTTGGAAACCCGTTCCTGGCCTTTTGGAATGTGCATCTCCCTCTGGCCGTGCCCAGACCACCCTGGTCAGCAGGAACGGTTTAGGACACGGGCTCTGCCACCATCCCACAAAGGCTGCACCCCAAAACACCAGCACTGACCAGCACTCAAAGCCCCAAGTACGTGGAGTATCCATACCGGGGACCTGTAGTACCCTACGGAAGGAAACAAAACCATTCGAGGTACTTACTTGGACTGGGTTTGCTTAGTAAGGTTCTTTATGGTCAAGCCCTCCTTTCCTATGATCGCACCAACAAACTGCGTGGGCACCAGCATCCGCAGTGGGAAATCGAGCTGTTTGGGCTGTGAAGAGCCCCCCGGGGAGGAGCCCCGCTCCCTGGAAGAGTGGCCCCCGCGGCGGGATCGCTGTGGGGGCGGAGGGGAGCTCACCTCTTCATCCGGGATGTAGGAAATCTTGAAGGAATAGTTCTCAAACTGGTGGTCACTCAGCTTCTCAATTGCTCTGCAAGGTAGGGAGATGCCGGAGGGTGGTGAGGGGCACTCTGGGGATGGATACCCCTCCAGTAACCCCAGCACTTGCCCTTGCAGACCATGGTCCCTCCCCAACCCCGCAGCTTCCTCCTTCCCAGTCTGGAGAAAGTGGCCGTGAGAAGCCAGAGCCCCCTACTTTCCCTGCGCAGAGCAAGCCCCACATTGTGGTGGGCTGGACAATGTTCCCTCCCGTGTGGGTGATACCAGGGCTGGCACACAGCTTGTCCCCCCAGCAGAGGTGGGATGCCAGCCTGGGGATCTGCTACTTGACCTGGGGAAAGACCTGGTCAGAAGCTACAACACAGCAGGGCAATGGTCTTGCAGGCTTTTTGGACATGGAAAAGGTGACAGGAGGGCTCCGAGCAAGAGCCGCCACTCCAAGGAGAAGGATGTGGCACATGGTGCCTCTCTATTAGGAAGCCCAACTCCCCTTCCAGCTCAGTGGGACCGGGGGTGCAGTACTTGGACTCTTCATCACAGACTCAGCCATGCCGGACGCAGTGATGACTTCCGTCAGCAGTTCTTCCTACTGCACCCCACTTTGGATATTTATAGGTAGGAGTATGAATGCATCACTGCCAGCAGCTGAACTTCACATCCAGTGAGGACTTCTGCAGCTTTGCTGTCCCTTTCCAGAATCAGCACAGTGCCCTGCAGTCTGGTTTCTCTGCTGAGGTCTTCCTTTCACCTGCTCCTGTCATAATGTACCAACACCCCTGAACCGCCCTGGCCTTTCCTTCCGTCACTCGCTGCTTCATCGAGCTGCTGAGCACCACTTAAGACAGGCTGAATGTAACTGATCACGGAGTCTTCTCTAACCCTGAAGAGTCTTACACCAACACATCAAGCACTTGCTGCGTTGGTGGGAGTCTTTATCTGCCCTTCTTGTCATGTATTCCAAGACACAGCAGCTCATGCTGTGTTTATCTGTGGTCCACAGCACCTTCCTCTGGCCATCCAAGGCTGGAGCACGCTTTGCATGGCCAGCCTAAGAGGCCTCCTGAACCAGCAGATGATTCTCCCCCATCTGTGTCCTCACAAGTCAAACCTCATCATGAGTCAATTCAGACGGAAAGTTGCTGGAGCATCCATCAGCAAATTCTTCCTTGCCTGCAGTCTGCCTGACTCTTGGTCATACCAAAAATACCCTCACCGCTAAGTATGAGATGAGCTCACTACTTACTCATAGGCTACTTAGAGCTGGTCTCTAGCAGAGGGTTGAAGTCTTCACAAGCCTGTAACAAAGCGTTTTGCTTGAAACAGTCCTTGCATTTCTGAATTAACCTCTTATTTCTACCTTTTCTCCTCTACTGGCTACGATCAATCTTTAAGCATGTCTTCTCACAGCCCCTCTGCACTGACGCACAGCCTCATCAGGTTCTTCTGTCCTTTTAAAGGGTGATGGGTGGCATTTCTTTATGATTCCTCTGGCTATTTACCCTCTGCTGCTCTCCCCCCTCTGCAGAAACCAGCCATGGACCTCTTGCTTCCTCTCACCTCCTCTAACCAGTTACTCATCCACCCAAAGGCTCGCTCTTGTTCGTGGCAGAAGAACCTTCTGACAGACTTAGAAGTCAGCCAGCTGGTTTCTCTTGACTCTGGGAAGCAGGAGGTTGACAATCTCTGGATATTTCAGTCTCCAGCTTGAATTTTCCCCAAATGGCACAGGGTACTTACATCTCCCATCACAGCAGCATTTCTTCACCACCTCCTTCTCCATATCCCACCTCAGCAGCTCAGGCTGGGTGGTCAGACTGGTGATTTATGCGGTGCATTCCCAGTTTAGGTCTGGACTTCCAACTGGGGAAGCAGACTCGATGAACTGCTCATCTGACCTGACCCTCAGCTTTCTAGAGCTCTTTCCTCCCTCAAGACAAGGCCACTATGACCCTGCAGAGGACCCTGTAGGAAGACAGCGTCCAAAGGGAACTGAAAGATGGCGCATCTGGGAGCCATGTCCTTGTGGACAAGAAGAGAAGGCAAAGAGGAAGAGGGGACGACCACAGGACTGACAGCCCCAGGCTGGTCCAGTGGTGCCTGTGCATGTATGATGGGGCACCACAAGAAACCCTATCTCCTATGTGAAGGGAGAAGGCAGGAGACCACCCAGCAGCAGAACAAAGAGAAGACTGCTGCCAAAAGACATGCTAGATGACACCAAGATAAAACCAACATCTGCCTGCTGTATCTTGAGAAGATACACAGACAGCCCAAGTGCTTAAGGCATTTGAAGCTTACACTATAAGAGCTTAGAACAACCCAAGGAGGCTTAGAGAGAAGACAAGAGGCCTGGAAGATACCTGAGGTTCCTCAGGAAACATTTGGGCAGTGTGAAAATATGGACAAAAGAAAATAAATCGCACTTACACTTTTGCTTCTTCTTTAGTTGCATACGTTACGTTGACAACGGCTGTTTCTGTGTCTGTGTTGACTGAGGGAAAAACAAGAGAAGAAGCCTTAGAGCAAGGGAGAAGAGAGAGGTCACCACTGCTCCCAGACCCCCTGGTATGCCCCAGAGAGGGGATGCAGGTCAGGGGTCGGTGGAATGGTAACACCTGTCCCATGGGGAACAGCCCCGGCCACCACGCAGGGGGCCTGCTCGTGCACCACTGTATTTTCCCCCAGCACGAGGATTGCGCTGGGCTGGCAAAAGACCAGAAGGTGCCAAGGTCACATCTTGCCACCCTCGCCAAGGAGGATGCACAGCCAGACACCACCAATCCACCAGCAGACCTCAAACAACGCTTGGCTTGTTTTTGCTAGCAGGAACATTTGTTGTTCTTTAATGTGTCAGCGACCAGGAAAATCCCTAGAGATGGAGGACTGATGGGCTATGCCATCCCACCACCAGATGAGTGGTCCCACCTCTGCCAGCAGGGCTTCTATCCACACAGAAAATCATTTTAGCCCAGTGCCAATGACCGGGAGAACCAAGATTCACCCCACGGGGTTTTCTCTGGCATGGGCAGGTCTGGGGAGGAATGCTGGGACTTTTGCATGGATAAGGACCATGCTGGACCATCTTACCTTGCTCTACATTCTCCACTGTCCCATACTGAGCTAACAGGCCATCCAGCACCTGGAGGAGAGAGCAGCAAACAGGGCCAGTGAGGCAGGGAGCAGGCAGGAGAAGAGTCTACTTCACCCACAGACACCCTTCAAAGAGCCACCATCACCCAACTGCTTAAATGCCTTCACCCACCTGCATCCCATTATCCCAGTGATGATCCCTATTGCTCAAAGCTGCCCCGTGGCTCCAGGACCCAAAGGCAGGCAGGAGATAGGGCCCAGTTCATGCCCCACTTCTCCCCTGGGGTTAGTGGGAAGATAAAGGGTGGCCCAAGGGCAGATCACATGCTCCGGCAGCACAGCTCATGCTGCTCGGCACAGCTGATGCAGGAGACAAACAGGATGCTTTCAGGATTGTTGACTTCTTACCTCCCACTGCAGGTCAGGCGGGATGTTTCGGATCTGGATTTTCCTGCTCCTGCAAAGACAAAGGCCTGGGTTAGGGTCTGCAGGAATGCTGCAGCAGGAGGACAAAGGCTTTCTATGAACTAGAGAGCAGCTGGTGAGAGCCTGCTGAAGCACCTCTTTTCCCCATGCTGAGCTGGAGCAATTCATCCCCAGGGAAAGCCACTTCTCCCAGCCTTGCCCCAGTCACCACCCGCCAGGGCTGAAGCTCTCTCCTGAATGCTCCCTCCTCATGCCGGCTGCTGGGTTTCCAAGGAAACCTCCTGAAAGGAGCCTCTGCAGAGTCACCGCCACACAGGCAAGGCTGGCCTGACCGCACTGCCCTGGGCTGGCCAGCTGGGTAGGGACAGGACCCCAAAATCCACATGGCCAGCCCTGTTATCCCTTGAGGTGGGCTCTCAAAAAGTGCATCCTGCTGATGTCCACCACTTCCAAGCAACATGGGTCTGCTTTCTGTGGGGAAATCTAAATGCGTATCTCTGAGGCCTGCCCTTGGAGATGGCCAACACTTGCCTGGTTGCACTCCCAACCTCACATGATTGTACTCCCAGCATGGTTGTGGTTGCACTCCCAGCCTCTTCATGGTGCAGCCTTGGGGTATGGATACAATGGCTTCCCAAGAGGTAATGGCCACCAAATGCCTCCCCAGTCTGGCTGCAAGAAGACATGCTTGTGCAGTGGGGAGTTTTGAGACATCTGAGTCCATGGAGGATCCAGCCAAGCTATGAACTCATCCACTGTCCCTCCAAATCAGCAATCATAATCCTGCTTGAAGTCAAACAGCTCCAACCAAAGCAGTGTCCTGTGTTCTCACCTGGTCTGGCTCTAATGCTCTGATCAGAGCAGAGCCACTACATGGGTACACGCAAGCAGCTACCAGCAGCCCCATCTGACAGCCAGCAACACCCCCAGGGCTTTGGGCCAAATCTGCAGGACAAACCCTTCGGGAGGAGGTGAGAGGAGCTCTGCTACCTGCAAACCATCAACACCCATGACCCTGATTCCACCAGCAGTCTTCAACAGCTGGAAAAGGAGACCTTCAAACTTCACCCCAAGCAGCAAGGCTGGTCCCTGCACTAGCTGCTCATTGCACAGGCGCACCCCGACCCCCTGCAAACCATTCTGGCAGACAAAGTGTTTCTCAGGTAGTGTGTGGCCAGACACCAGGGACAGGAAGGGAAGATGGGGCACAGCAAAAATCGGAGGAAAAGCTGGCTTCCCTGCAGACCCAAAGCAGTCAAGGCTGGGGAGAGACGTGCACCGCAGCACTGGAGGTTGGCATGCTCCACACACAATCCTCCTGCCCTCTACAGCAGTGGCATGTTCCACGTGCTCCTGATTTAATAGCGCAGGACCACCAGAACCTTGTGGAGGACAACCATCTGCCTTGGGAAACATGAATTTGGGGTGCATCACAAGCAATACAACTATAAGGATGCTGGCAAATATGTGCAGCAAGCGGGGGCATCCTCCTCACACACAGCAGCTAAACTGCAGGCTCCAAGCGAGAAAGGGATGGCAGAGAAAGGATATTTCTTGAAATGTGGGCTGCAGGGGCAAGACAAAATCCACAGCTCGTCCCACAAGAAGGACCATGGTCAAGCACAACAGCGGAAGCCACCAAGGAACCTCCTATCTCACAGTGCCGCTCAAACAGATACATCAGTAATGTGATCAGCAGTGAACAACAAACCCTGTGCCTGCATCCAACAGAAGAGGTGTGCTCAATAAAGCCTTGGGTGGGTTTGACAGACGGCTTCCCCAGGCCAGCCTCTGCCGGATCCTCCTCCAGGGACCCTGTGTGTGGCCATCCTTGCTGAACAGTCACCTCCCCACCAAGGCCAAGAACCCCGCCTGGTTCACAACCTACACCCTGTGCCGCACGTCTCTGCAGGGATGGCTCTCCCCATCGAAAGCAATTGGTCACTGCAAAAAAATGGGGAAGCCAGGTCCAGAGAAAAATGGAGTTTTCCTGCAGCGTTACCAAACCTCTCTCCTCCTGCAACCTCCTGTCCACAGCTGCCATCAGGAATTTCAAGGCTGGACACGCAGCTGTAAGATCCTTGTGAGGCAAGACGCAAGATTCATCCCACCCAACCCCACCCCATCCCCAAGCCATTCCCACGCCACGAAGGAGGCAGTCAGGAGAACCTGGCCCAAGGGAGTCCATGGCAATGTCCATCCTGCAGTATTCACCAACAGCCTGAACCCTTCTCCTGCCCGTCCTTGTCACCCGCTCACGGCTGACACTGCACCTCCAGTACAAATGCTCTGCAGGGCCCACTCCAGAAAACGGGATACATTTCACTTTTTAAACCCACCAATGTTTTAAGATGCCCAGATCCAGTCCTGAGAGACACTCAGCTCCCAGAGGGATCACTCCTGCCTGCTCCAAGATGCTGCCGAGCCAACCAGTGGCACTCTGCGAGGCCAGTTTGCCCAAGCAAATCCCAGCCCAGTCCAAGTGCCAGTGAGTCTCAAACCATCAGCACCTGAAAGCTTTCCAGGGAAAAGCCCTTCTCAGCTCTGAAAGCCCAACCAAAGTCCAGGACTGGCCTCTCCTCACTGGCAGAGAGCCAGACATGCTGCCCAGATACTTCTACCACCTTCCAGTCTCAAAACAAAATGGGTGGCACCTTCACCTGCCTCATCCCAAGATGCCACCGCTCAGCTGCAAGCCAAAGCCTTGCTACAGCCATCCTCCTCCTCCATCCTGGGAACCATCTGTGCCCATGGGATGCTACAGGCTGGACCATGGAGAATCCACTCTCCTTTTGGGCTTCATTTGGCTTGGCTTGCCCCACCACCAAAAGCCCAGCAGCCTGGGGGACACAGAGCATTTTGAAGCAGCTCGCACAAGCAAAACCAGCACACTGGCTGGACATGGTCCCCTTGTCATGATGTAAGCAGCGATTCTAGAAAAGTCCCTGCCTTGAATTGAGGTGCACCAGGGCCACCGTCTCCCAACACCTCTGCCAAGGGAGATGCCAAGGCAGCCGTGGTCCCTCAAGGTAGCCATGGTCCCTCAAGGTACTGCCACACCCTTCCACGCCGCTTGTCCACCTCCTGGAACACCCAAAGGGAAGAACGACAGCAAGGTGACACTACAGCATGTTCCCACTTCCCACGTCTGTCTGAGCTGATGCTGAGTATCTAAAGACAGCCAAACGGTGCTCAAGGCTTCATCCCCACCACCTGGCAGGTCTCCTAGCAGCTCAGTATCACCACTCAGCATTTACAGTGAGGTTGTTATTACTACTGGCTGTATCTTTTATAGCTCTCGTAATTCCCCATCTGGTTGAAGGTGCAGGACCATGCGCAGCCATCACTGACAAGTGACGGATGTATAGCCGGGACCATGATGGATGTGCTATTCCCAGGGTTGGGGCATGGACCATGTGTGGGCCTCATGGGACAGGGCAGCAGAGCTCAAGGCCACCCTTCTCCAACACCACTCCCGGGAGGGCTCTGGAGCACAAAACTCCTTTATTTTCATTTTCTTCACCCCTCCCAAAACCTAGGAGACAGGGGATTGATTTCAGCGCGTGCACACAGCCTCCAGCACAGGAGCTTGTGATGAAGGCAGCAATCGCATTTCACCCAACCTGTTTTGCAGCAGGCTGGTAGGAATTAAAAAACAAAAACAAAAACAACCTGAAAAATCGTAACAACCCGTAACTGCAGGCACACAGCTTGTGAAAAAATACTCGTGTGCTGCAACTAGTCCTGCTGTAGGGAGCTGCCCTCAGACAGCCACAGGAACTCTATCTTTCTGTATCATCCTCCTGCTCTTCCCCACCTCCACGTGCCCACCAGCCATCTCGGTACCCAGCCCAGGACAAAATGCCCGGTGGCAACCGATCACCAGCTTCAAGTGCTAAAGAAACCAGATTTACACAGGTTCCTCTGCTCTTTTTGCCTTCTAAATTCAACCCCAGATGGTCCTGCTTGCTAGCAGCTACTCTGGCTGAAGAAGGAAACATCTCCTCCAACCCAGAGGTGGGCTTCAGGTGCCACGTGCCGGCTGACACCACACACGGGACCAAGGAACCAGCTCTCTAAGCAAGCAAGGCTGTAAAAGCTGGATTCGTGAAATAATTCATGACAGAACTGCACTGTATTTCATGTGTCCATTAGACTGAAATCGCGAGGTCGACGTCACAACCCTGCAGGGAAAGGGGACAGAAAATCCATGGCCACCCGCACCCCACCAGCGTCACCGCCTGATGTCCATGCACAAGAGCTTCACGTTCCAGATATCTGTACTTGCTGAAATCGAGCAGTAAAACAGAAAAGGCCTTAAAAATTGCAGTTTATTCCCCACAATCAGGTGGATTGGGAGTTTTTTGGCACATTTCTCCTGTTCCCAGCAGCCCAGGCGAGCAGCAGCACTCGAGTCACTTTCTGGTTACCCCTCCCACAGCTCCCAGGGAAATTACAGGTCCCTGCCATCCAGGGACACAGAGGAAGAAGAATAAAGCTGTGAAATGAAAACAAGCCACCAGATGCCTTGCCCAACCTCCACGAGCCCTCCCTGTGTCCGTCCATCTTTCTCCTGCCTATTGGGTGCAGCTCCATGGACCACCCACCATCCCCAGGTCTTCTGCTCCAGAGGGGCTTCACCTCCCGCAAGGGAATGAGAAACTCAATTTCACTGTTCTGGCTTAAATATAAGCCTTACAATGGTACGTAAGGGATGGCTCCACCACTCTCTGCCCTAATAAATCAGGTTTGGGTTTTTTTCTAGTTAAGCCTTGTCGTATCTTAATAAAATAATAAAGCCACCTTCCACCTCAGATCAGTACTGAGGGTAGAGAAAACAGTCTGGCAGCTCCCACTTTCAATAAAAATCAATTTTCAAGAGAAGTGGGGAAAAAAACAAGAAGGGAAACATACTGGAAACCAACCATCTCCCCGCTGAACCTGCCTGCTTTATAAAACATTTGTCCCAAGCAAGAAAACATCTACAAGAAATGATGCTCATCATCAGGCAGGGACCACACTCAGGTCCCACCTGGATTTCTCAGACGAGTCTCCTGATTATTATATATATTTTTCGATCTATTGGGGTCATCCTTGACAAGTTTTGCTGTTGCCCAACGCAGTTCAGCAGCGGATCTTAACGAGCAACAGCTCTGTCAGCACCAGGCTGGATAAGTATTAACGAGCTGCCCCAGTTTCAATCAGTTGCCAAGAGCATCGCAGATGTGTCTGCTCCAGTTCCCCTCCCAGCTCGGGGGTTTGGCCTTGACGCTCTTAAGGAATTAAAATCCCTTCATGTTAAAGCCCTGTCCTCTCCCGAGGGATGGAGCAGGGGGGGGGAACGGTGAGGACAGCACGTGACGGATACATCCCCGTGAGCTGGGAATGTATTAACGACAGGGATGAATGGGAAATAATGTCCCATCTGGTCACAGCTTTTGAAGATTAAGGCGGGAGAAAAAGAGGTGCACAGAAGGAGGAGAAAAAAAAAACGAACCAAAAAAAAGACACCCCCCGCATCCCAATTCAGCATCAGGATGAAGGGGAAGACCAAGCCCTGGGAAGGAACAGGGCTGCCAGCCTGGCACACTGCAAGCCCCAGTGTGCTGGGCGGGCAGGGGGATGCAGAGCTGCTGCGAGGGATGGTCCTCTGCCACCCAAAGCCACCCCAGCACCCACCTCTCGCCAGGGCGGGGATGAGGGACAGCGAGCAGGGGTAGGTAGGGCATCAAGGTGATGCCCAACAGGGCAGAAGGGCAAGTTCAAACCACTGGAGGAACTATAAACTGACAAAAATAATAGGTAATTAATGGCCTTGGTCATTCTGCTGCATCCTCCACATCCCCAACACCACCCTGCTCCCATCCCTGCATCCCAGCAGGCGGTAACAAGCCAAGCAAAAAGGCAGCTAAAGAAAAATAAAACCACTCAAACACCACCAGCTCCCAGTTTATCCACATCTGAAAGCAGAAAAAAAATAAAACTAGCGACAGCATCACACCTAGATGTGAGGGGCACCGGAGCCCATCTAGGAAAGGATCCCCTCCAAGGGGTTTCTCCCAGCCTGCTCCATAGGGAACAGCAGCCAAGATTTCCGGGAAACCCTCTGCGCACCCATGCCTGGGGTGACCAGCATCGCCCTGGCAACGTCCTATTGATGTTTATATCTATCTATCTATCTATCTATCTTTTAAATATCTGTAAAAATATATAAAGTATCTTTATAGAGAGAGTAAATATATATATATAAGCTATTACATACCGTAGCTTTATATATAGTGTCTTTTATTTATGTATACATAAGAGATAAATACTTTCAGTACTAAAAGGTATGTTTTTAATTTACATACATATAAAAGAAACGAAGAGATATTAAATATATACTTAAAACCAGGACTGGGACGGAGAGCACCCCCACTTTCAGCACTCCCAAATTCAATCTGACATAACCCAACACGTACCGCGCACAAACAAATCTCCCGCGAATTTCATTCTCTTGGCGAAGCAAAGCAAACCCTCCTCATCCTGGGGCCAGAGATCTCCCCTTGCTCTTTAGGTGTCTCTTTTTTTTTTTTTTTTTTAATTAAAGATATTTTTTAAACTACCGATATAAAACTCGAAAGCCGCAGGAGTATTTTTTCTGCTCCTCACGTGTATTTATAGACAGGTGCACGCTTAGGTGCCGGCGGCTTTTCCTGAGGAAGCAACTGGTTTGCACGAGGATTTCCTCTCCCCTAATTAAGCACCTCATTGACGACAAGCAATTAATAAGAGGGAAAGAAAAGATGGGGAGACAAAGGGGCTTGCATATTTATTCCAACCCCTAAAGTCACCAGCATTTGGGGTTTAAAAACAAGGGAATGGGAATAAATAAATAAATATACAAATATACAAAATGGGAATAAATAAATATACAAATAACTAAATCCAAAATACGGGGAAACAAGAACTGAATTGCTGCTCAAGAGCGGGAACTTATTTAAGGATAATTCCTTTTGAAATAGGACAAGATCCGTCAGATTCCATAAAATCACTCCCAGCAAAGCTGCTCGGGCAGGCACTTTCATTGCTACCCCTCCGGTGACCACTGTCCAAAACAAAACCACTCACTTTTTGCCATTTACTGAAATGGCAAAAAAAAAAATATTATTTCTAATATTACAGAGATTTCCAGCCCAAGCTCTCTCCGGCAGCCTCCCACTCTGTGCTGTTCACATACCCCTCATGCTTTTATTTCTCACGGCTGAAGACTACAGCAGAAGCAGAAATTAAAAGGCACTTTCGCAACTGAGAACACACAAATTTAACCAGTTTGGAGATATTAAATAGGGCTTCGCTACATGCCCGCTCCTTATTAAATGCATCATTTTTATCCTGTCCTTGTGTAAAAGTTGCCATTGGGGCGGCTGCGTTTTGCTTTCCATGTGTCACAACCAACCCTAATTTTTTTCTTTATATCTTCCTTTCCCCTTCACAGGATTTTCAAAGATTTCAGAGATGTCCAACCTATCTTCAAGGGGAAAGATGCTGGTGCTTCCCTCACCACCAGGCTCCAGATAAGAAAAACAAACCAAAACACTCTTGAAGCAGGACTGCACTGCTCCGCTTTAAGCGAGCAAAAGTATTCTCTGCTCCTGCTGAATTTTACAATCAATTTAAAAATTTTAAATGTTGATTACAAAAAAAAAAGAGGGTGTGGGGTTTTTTTCTTTAATTCTCCAAGGCACAACACAGTGTATACAAGGGAAACAAACCCAACGCTGTCGGATCCTTCGTACAGGAGCCCCAACCATTTGTACGGCAGCAGAATGGCTGATTTTTCACTCGTGACAGGCAAACCGGGTGGGGTTCACACTCCATCCCGCTGCCAGCACGTTCAAATCCGTGCCTTCGGAGAAGCAGAAACAACCCCCCGCCAGCAACTCAGGCAGCACCTCCACGAGATCCCTTCTCCGACCTACCGCGGTGAGATGGAAAAGGAGTTTTCCAGCCCGTTTCTTACCAAACCGTATTTATACGCATATAAATATATTGGGAAAAATATACCTATATTAGGTTCGGTGACAAAAATAAAGTACTCCGGGTGAACGTGGGCACAGAGGGAAGCGCTGGGCATCGGCACCTCCTGGTTCCCACACTCGTGACGCAGAAATGCCGGGGGAAGG
>JAVSBS010027272.1:0-32486 GCA_033124195.1 Coracias cyanogaster | reverse complement strand
CAAGTAACTAATGACAGGACAAGAGGTAATGGCCTCAAGTTGTGCCAGGGGAGGTTTAGATTGGATATTAGGAAGAAATTATTTACTGGAAGAGTGGTTAGGCACTGGAACAGGCTGCCCAGGGAGGTGGTGGAGTCACCCTCCCTGGATGTGTTCAAAAAATGAGTAGATGTGGTGTTTCAGGACATGGTCTAGTGGGCAGGGAGATGTTGGGATAAAGGCTGGACTTGCTGATCCTAGAGGTCTTTTCCAACCTAAATGATCCTATGATACCCCAAAATCTGGCTGAAGCAGTCAGGGAGGAGCGTTTCTGGTTTGGCAAGTCTCGAGCCACGCATGTTGGTGAGCACCAAGAGAGGAGGGGGTGATGGAGGGGTTGGGGAGCACAGCTCAGGCATGCCAAAAGGGGAAATACAGTGACCACTTATACCCACCACAGATTTGTATTTCTTACTAGCCTCATAACTTCCCAGCTTAGAACAGGCCTCATATGAACTCTCCAGAAAATGGTGGTTTGCAAGAAATTTTGATGAATCTTACTACTTTTAAGATGCTGATCAAGATCAGGAGCACCAGCTCAATTTCTTTTTCCCCCAAGTGTTTTTACTTCTTACTCTCCAACATTACAACTGCTGGTACACCACACTGCAATTTCCCATTAAGCCCCAGCAGTTTACTTCCACCTTTACTCAAGCTTTTTTTTTTGCAAGCTGCTCACCCTCAACTGGGAAGCAAATGTGCTGTTATCCCTCCCTCCTGGCTGATCCTCAGGTATGACTGACATATCAGCTGCAGAGGATTTTCCACATCACGGGTTCCCTCTTCAAATCACAGCAGACGATTGCTGCCTGCAATCCATTTGCGGCTTGTGCACACACGGAGCTGTGCCAGCAGAGCTGTTCAGGCTCCCGTTCCTCCTGAATATCTGCAGGCGAGCATGTTTATCCTGGAATAATACTGTTTTGTTTCAATTTAGCCTCGTGGATATAGTGCAATGAAATATTAACAGATTAAAAATTAATCTCTGCTCCAGATTAGGAGTTTCTACATCCACGCGGCCATTTAGGAGCAGCTATTTCACGTTAAATTCATCTTGCATTTTAATATCAGTAGTGTATCTGACCACATCTTTAGCAGCCGCTTCTTGAAAGCTGTAGTGCTCTAGAGCAGGAAAGCTAATGAGTTCCTGCAAATAGTTTCTGCATTCAGGAACTAGTAACACTTTAAACCGGGTAGGCAAACACGGGCTATGTTGAGCGAGAGCATTACAACAGCAGTCCAAAGAGCTCTTCCTAACACAGCATCCAAGGAGCTGTTGGCAGCAGTGTGAGGCAGGTTCGTGCCACTGGAGAAAAGCCTCACGTGGATGTGACTTCACTGGTGAAGGACAAAGCAACCCATCTTCCCCAACAGAGACTGAAAGTCACTCGAGGACTCGAAGAGCACAGTACTCGGCAAGGACATCTTTCCCACCGTGCCCAGTGTTTTGGTGCCAAGGCTTGTTGGCTACATCCAACTTCCCTCAAATTCCAGTCTCATCCCCTTCTGCAGGGTGTCCTCTTGCTCATCAAGTAGGAGAGTTTGCAAACCAGAAAGGCGGTGCCCTGAGTTTGTCCATACCACACTCACAGCTCCAGGGATGCCCTCCATGTCTTCCCAGCACACACCAAAGAAGTGCCAAAGTTGCACTGGATGGGGGATGTAAAGGAAAGATGTACTGAGACTTGCTGCAGCATAGAAGTTAAAAGTCTTCAGGAACCTCGACTATCTGCTCTCCACAAAATCTCTGTTCCAAAGAGCAGCAGACAGCAAGATCAAAGCACATGTAGAAGTCCCCATAGACCTAAGCAACTCCAGGAGGGGTTTCCAAGTGCCTCGGCAGATATTTCCCTTGGCTTCTGTACGTAGGGCTGAGTCAATACCAAGTGCTTTTGGGAAATCCCTCTTTGCAAACCATCTGCCTAAGGGATGGCAATAGCAGAGCACACTGCAGCAGTGCTAGAAAGCAAGCGACTCTTTCTCGTGCATTTCAATGCATAGGAAAGCCCAATGAATCAGCAAGATGTTTTCTGGGGCACAACACAAATCCCAAACTCAGAGCATCCTCAGTAGGAGATTAAGGACTGACAAACTGCTTTTTCAGAGGAGTTGTCTGCATCAGCCAGATGTGCCTTCCAGGTATTTTCTCCTCATGCTATATGCTCACATCTCATTATCCTAGGATGGAAGATTTCTATCTCCTAACTCTTATTTCCATCTTCCACTTAGAGATGAAGAACATGACTTCTCCACAGTTCCTCTTGGAAGCACACATGTCTCATGCTGGACTAGCAGAACAGCTCAAGCAGATGGTTTTCAGCTCAAACACCAACGTGGATATTGCATTTCATTATAGTCAGATTTCTTGGTCCCTTTCCGTTGGTAGCAACACCATGGGTATCCCCGCAAGATCTGGAACTGATATTACCCAGTATCATTTTGCTCCTCAGCTGACCATGCTGTTTCCAGCTCTACTGACTCCAAGTAATCTTAGAGGCTTAAGTAGACTCTTATCTTGGAACGGATTTTAAGCCTCAAGAGTACTCAGTAGAAAAAAAAAAAGACAGGCTCCGGGTATCAGAAGATAAAGTTCCTCTGTCTGTGCTATGTAAAGGTTAAATTAGTGCATCACAGTTCAATGTTAACATCTACAACATCCCAAGCCCATGCACTAAGATTCTGCTGGGTGACTCCTTTTGTCATCCAACCGCCTCCCTGAATGGTCAGCCTATGGCTGGGTATCATGTAGCATCTTCCATGCACACAAATCCATCACAAATCCTCCTGAAGATAATATCTCTCCGACTCCGCTTGACCAGGGGATGGAATAAGCTTGACCGGTTGCAGTTTAGCCCTGTTTTTAAATTGTACTTGTCAGAAAGAGTGATAAATACGCATCTTGCCCTCCAAAAATAAGATATTCTGGAGAATATGGCTCAGATAGAAACTAGCTTCACTTAATCACAAAGCGTTTCTCCCAGCTGGCCTTGTAAAATGTCACAGTTAATCCAGCCTCATCGCAAGTGGATATTTTTTGATAATGAATGAGGTGCAAACTAGTAGTTTCCTCCAGATGGGGTTACAGTGATGTGTGCCCACGAGACAAAACCTACCCTAAAAGGTACCGTAACACAGGAACCCAGCTAGTAACATGGGAGTGACATAATAGTATTGACATGGACATCATCATGACAGGACAGAGCCCAGCCGAGGATGTCTGTGACTAACACAAGGCAGAGATTTTCACATCAATTTGAATAGTCAGAAGCAAGCCCCCATTTGCAGGATTTCCCCCCAAAAGCAAAAAAAGATCTGCCAGGTTGCCAGCTGCCTTTAATTAAATACAGTATCTCTGCTCCAAAGCCAGACTGTTTAACCTCTACTCTAATAAAAAACTTACTTTTTTTTTGTTAACATTAAAACATTCATGACCACGAGCACCCATTCTCCATTTCATTTACAGCACGGTTCAATTGACAGTCCCTGGCCAAACAAAAGCCATTAGCAGTCTAGTGCTCAAAGCATGGCTAATCTTCCTGTGTATTATGAAATACAGATAAATCATTCATATACACTTATTTTAAATGCAATCTCCTTCACTTTCCACATCTTTTTTTTCATTCAATCCCAGCGGCAGGTACGATTACAAACAACATTCCATATTCAGCAGTCAATGGCTGGACGCTGCATCAGTTCACTCTCCATCACTAACACGCGTGGCTAAGTTTGCTGATCCCAGCTGTGGCAGGACTGGACGGCAGCTACACCTCTACAAGGGGTCGCAAGTGCAGAGTATACATCCCACAACACAAATCACAGAGCAGTAGGATTTCAGCTGATTTTTCCTTTTACTTAGATTTTTCTCATTTTTTTTGTGGTTGTCGTTGTTTTTACATTGGATGGTGTCAATGTAAAGAATCAACTCCAACAGAAGAGCTTCATCCTGTGCTTACAAACAGCCTCGATACATCAGGTAATGTACACTAAGCACAGTAACCATCAGAGGAATTAATGCAAAGGCAGCTCACACCCGTACTAGGGGCAGAGTAAGCCCCCCCCGACCCGGATAGAAGCAGCACATCTGCTGCCACCATCCTCAGTGTATTCTTCAAACAATGGGAAGAAAAGCCTGGAGAAGCACTGACCCTGGCTTCATTCACAGAGTGCCCCTGCTCAATTCATGAAAGTTTGCCTTTCCTTTTCAAGTGAAAAGGCTAGAAGAATACTTGGGAAACCAAAAGACCGCTTGAAGAAGAAAAAAAAAAAATCATTTTAACTGCAGGAGACTTCAAACCATCAAACCTCATAAAGTTTGTTTTTGTTTAAAAGACTTGCTGAAAACTAGTGTGCTGAGGATTTATTTTTTTTCTTTCTGGGTTTTTAGGGGCAAAAGTAAATATAGTTTTTTAATCAGTTCTTCCACAAAGAGATTTACAACACTAAAGTGCTGAAGCATAAACTGATACAGTGACAAACCCCCTTTCTCCTTCAATGTGCTAATAAGGTTGATTCTTTCTCCAAAGCTTTGTTCTTGGGAGGTTTCTGCAATGAGTTCCCATCTTTCACCAGCACAGAGCCCTGCTCATGTGGAAAACATCAGGCTGAATACATTCGCTGCCTCATCTGCCCCCCAGCATCGGGTCTCAATTGGGATTTGGGGTGGTGGGCGAGTGACTGGCCAGCAATGCAAGCGAAAAAAAAAGAAGGGAGGATTACTTTTACAATGCAAAGTGAAGCACCATTTAAAATGATCCGTCTGGGAGCGGGAGCAGCTAGGAGAGGGCATGCCTGTCCTTGAGCGCAGCTTCTCATCATCATCATGAAGGTGCCGAGCAGCAACACTCACCTGCGGTGTTAATACAGCCGGCAAGGAAGCCCTGTCCCACCCTGCGAATCTATCGAGGCAGCAGTAACTATGGGTTTAAGAATGGAAATACTGAAATTATCTGCAGGGGTAAATGGCTCTAAAGTAGAAGGTTAAGCCAAACATAAGAAATCCCACCCCACTGAGAGATGCACGGGAGTGGCTGGAATTTTCAGATGCAATGAACTGATCAAAGCTACGCATCGTTAGAGGAAGACAGTCTATGGGCAGGGTCAATATCTATTTTACCCATTAACACAGAAAACTGGGTGCCTTGCTCGATAAGGAAGGTTCAGTATGGATTGATTCCTGCAAAAAGTTAGGCTGAGATGCCACTCTTCACCCTCCGCCTCTGTGCAGCAGCAGGTTGTCAGACCAATGAGCAATCTCAAAGATGGTCCATCCAGCAGCCACTGAAGTTCAACTCATCCCAGTAACCTTCAAGTTTTCTGCTTTTGCAGGTAACTCCAAACAAAACCAACAGCCTCCTCCAATCCACGTTGCAAATGGCTGTCAAGAAGTCCTAGGCCATGTCCACCTTTGGATGCAAAAGAATGTCAATGGGGACTTTGGCTCTTCTAACACTCCACAACCGCCACAGCGTCACTTTGAAGACAGCTAAAGTTTAAAAACAAACAAAATCCCACAGCTGCTCTCCCATACTGGGGCTGTGGCCAAGGAAGGATTCCTCCTGCAATATTTTTAGCTGAACACGTGCTACGCTTGTTTCTTGAAGAAGAGAAACCTTCTTAAGGCTGTGGCAATGAACACATGTGAGGAGACATTTAACTCTTTCCCACTAAAGAGGCCATGAGACAAACATAAGGATCAATGTTCCTGAAGACATTCTATGGGAAGAGAGGGATTCTCTTTGATACCTCACAGGTTTCACCTCCTGCTAAAACCTTTTTCTCCGCCCCTGAGCCCAGAGACACCTCCAAACACCTTTTAGTTGTCCAAGTACCCAATGGCCAGTTCATATCTATGTCCAGAGAAGAAAAATATATATTAAACAGTACATTCCAGGGACTTTCCCAGGACAAGTGGGATCATTGTCGTAGTGTAGCAGAGCTCACATAAACACACCAATCCCTGCTAAAAACTCATCTTATGCACAAACCTATGATTGTTCCCAGCCGACGGAGCCTGGACACCTTTCCAGTGTTTAAAATTAAGTTGCCCAGGGATGGAGGAGGGAGGCTGGGGACACCCATATACATGTGCACATGGATGCCCTAACCTCTAACCCAGGACAGGACCACTCATCTGTGCACAACTAGCCTGCTGCTCCCTCTTAGTTGCTGTACAGTGCAGGATATGGTCCTTGGAAGGCGTTGTAGCCCATTTAAACCCTCCTCATCAGCCAGACTCCTCCATCCAAGCTAGACACTGTGCCCTACGGCCACCCTGCGCTTGCTGCTGACTGATGGTTAGAGGAATATTTATGGCAGAGGTCATCCTCCATAAAATAAACATAAACGACTTAGCAGCACAAACACAGGCAGGACACACAAGGCAGAGTATAAATAACCTGCTTACCCTTAAAACCTTTTTCCAGCTCACCTATGCCAAGTGTTTCTGCAGAATCCCCATCTTAATTTAGAAACCAAGTGTATTTTGACCAGGAGCTGGCACCGAGCACCTTCCGCCTCTGGGCAAGCAAACGGGCCACACCGGCGCCGCTGACAAGCAAGGAGCTGGTTCTTTCCAGCTCATACTTTCACCTACCCAGCAGGAAGATACTGCAGGGGAATGGTGAGGAATAAAATCAGAGACAAATGCAAGACTGCTATTCAGATATGCCTTCTCCTTCCTTTTAAACACGACCTGAAAGCAGTCTGGAAAGGCAAAGGCAGCCTGGAGCGCTGGGATCTGCAGGAGCAGCAGTGCCGACCCCTGGCAGCACTCGGGCAACTTGGCCAAAAGGGATCTGAGGCTTTGCCCCAAAACCGGCTCTGTGCGTGCCAGCCGCCTCACACGTCCACTGCAAGTTCGGATGTAACCAAGACTCTTAAGGACAGGAGTTCAGCTAATCTGAGCTCATCTCACCCAGTGCCACCCTACTGAACTCCAGATGCTGACTCCATGGCACCACAGCACAAGCTCCATGTTCACCCCTGAGCAGGTACCTTTCATTTTATAATTGGTCCCTTTCTTCTGTTCGAAGCTCAAAGCAGCAGCCTCTGGCCAGAAATGCTTTGTGTACCGAGAAAGCAGTTACTGGAACACAGCCGGAGCCCCGCAGCACCCACGTACACCTCCTTGTGTGGCTGTCTGGCTGTGAAACATGGTCTCTGCTCAACCGGTTGAGTTGGGGACAGCTCACCCAGGAGCTGGCACTGGGCTCCATCACTGCTGCTGGCTGAGGCAGCCCAACCCAGCTCCTTCTTGCAGCATCCCAGGATGATGGGGACGATGACCTGGGCAGAGCTGATCTAGGGGCAGCTCATCATGGCACACCTGAATTTTCACCTCTGGGAGCAAGAGGTGGGAGGCCAAAACTCAATTTATACAAGCTGAAGTTCTGTTTACTTATGCAATAGGAGATGAAGGGGGCAAGATTATCGCAAGATAATTGCTCCCTTGATTAATTATAAAGCAAAGCCAGCTGCTTCCCATTCCTGCCTGGTACAGGCTGCTTCCCAAGGAACCAGCCAGCACAGGAAAGTTTCAATTGCTTTCCTCCTCAGCTGTTTAATGCTAAAGTTAAGAAAATAATCCCTCTACAAACAGTCCTGCATCCATCCCCCAAAAGTGCTCACTGCTTAAACTGAATGGATCGCTACTTAAACATGAAAAAAAACCCAACCTAGTCATATAAAACCCACTCATTCCAGATTCATCTGCCCTCAATTAAAGAACGCAGGGGCAGCTGATGAAAACATTTACAAAATATTATTAGATCTCACAAGGTGGGGAAGCCAAGAGAAATCCAGATATTCAAATTTTTTGCCAGGATTGATTTTTATTCCACATGCACCCAAAAAAAAAACCCAACCAGCAGTAGTACAAGGTTGTTTTGCCTCGACAGAATTGGTAAGCGCAGCTATCAATAACCCCTGCAATAAATAAAACATTTGCAGGAAAGAAAATACCTACATAATCATAAATTCGATGTAAGTCATCTTTCCTGGTATGAGGTGTGCTAAGTGCTAGGTACACAGCCTGGCACAAATTATTCAAATAGCAAAGTACTCTGGGACTCATAGTCCAGAGGGACAAACCTGAATGACAATTGTAAGAGCAATGAAAATGGGGACAACCCGGATGGGTTCAGCACCATCCCCATGTCCCACAATATTGGCATGAGGGGAGAAACCACCAAACCTGCTGCATTTCTTCCTAGTGAGGGGGAGCTGGCAATTCCCCAAAAGTGATTCCAGAAGGAGAAAATCCCCATTTGCCTCATTCCCCAGCACGATCCTTGGGGACCAGCCGTGATGCCAATGGGTGGCATTTCTCTGGAGCGGCCGAGGGGCTGACCGTGTGTCCCCCATCTCCTTGGGGTCCTGCTGGGCACCACTGCTGCCCCTTGAGCCTCAGGACTATCAATTCACCCAGGAGGTGAATTCACCCATGACACTTATATGAAAGGGAACCTGCGCTGGGTATCTGCTGCAGCAGGGATCAGGTGAGCCATGCAAGCATCCCCGTTCGTGTTTCCCTAGCAACTCCAGCTCCTGCTTCCCCTTACACATTCCCTTTCTCTGGCTTCAAAGTAGGCCAACTACTCCATCACTCAGCCACACAAACCAGAGATTAGGGGAGTTCAGCGAGCACTATTCTCATTTAATACAGACTTTGATGGACGATGCATTCGCATTAAATCTTGTCTCTGCACGTGCACTCAAGCTCCCCTGGTTAAACACAGGAGGGACCCATTTGGACAAAGGATGTCTTAGCATCCCACCCAAAGCCTTTTAGCATTCAGTGAAAAAACACAGGTGAAGATGGAGGACCAAACTCCAACATCTGGTTGCAAACTTGGAGGTGCCTAGGCAGGTACCACCAAAACCCAACAATCAGGAAAGGGATCTTGACATCCTTTGGAAAATGAGTTCTAAGACTCAGACCCACCCAGGTATTGAGATGCTTAGAGCTTTTTGTGTTTTCTTTTGTTTGTTTGTTTTTTATAGCTGAGGTCTACAACATCTTTCCCATCCTGGAGAACAAAGTGCAGTCAAGGTGGGTGCCCTGGAGTCCTACCCACCATGCCCCTTACTCTCACCCAACACCAACACTTCATCAGTTAAACCAGCTCCTGTTGCTGCTATTTTGCCTCCTCTTATCACAAAAATGACACCCCGAGTTCAGGCATGAATGCCCAAACTCAATAGTGGGCATTAATCAGTCTTCACCCATTCAAACCTACCCCACAACAGAGGAATTAGCTCCAAAAGCAGCTATTTAATCATCCGACACGCCATTTTCCCCGGTGTCGTGGCTGTCCCATCCCTGGCTGACATAGCCACAGCAATGAAAGCTCAAGTTTAGGCACAGCGATATCAGAGAAAAAAAATACCAGTTGTGAGGATGGTCTCATATAAACCGCTTTGTGTCTGCACAACGAGGGTTACTGGGTGTAGTTATGGAATACATTTGGTCCTTTAGGAAAACACTGAGCTGTTTATTTACTCATGTCACAGGAATAGCTGAAAAAAGCTAGAGGCTTGTGTTCATTTTTTAGACAGATTCACAGGGAACGTGGCAGCTGGGGACTTAAATCCTCCCCTAGCCAAGGCAGCACATAAATGTGTGCTTAAACTGAGACTAAAAGATGCTTGAGCTGCTAGGCTTTGTGGAAGGCACACACTTAAACAAACAAAAAGACAAGAAACCAAGCAAGACATGTTTGGGAGGCGGTAAGGACGTCTGCGACCAATCGCGACAACGTGCTACAAGGGAGAGGATATACCAGATTCCAGCTAAATCTAATTCCACACTACAGGAACACACCTTCATCCCCACTGATGCCAAGACCAATTTTCGGTCCCATGGACTAAAAGCAAACAAACCTCCCCCAAGAAGCCCATCTCCCAAACAATTTAACTGATCTCCAGGTACTTCTCCTGCTTTTGTATCAATGTAGAAAGAAGGGATCCAGCTAAACTGGGCATTAAAAGAAAGCCCATTGTAATGCTGGGCAATTCAGTGCTGCGCACACGCACACTTGGCCCACCGAAAAGCCTTGCGATGTACTCAATAATATGCACTCGAAACTCAGCTGCTACAGCTAAAAACCACACAGGGCCAGAAAGAGAAATCACTCCTGCAGCAGAGGAGAGGCTGTCAACAAGGTACCTTCTAGTGAAGCTTCTCAGTTTATCTCCTCGACTGCACAAAATCCATTACAACCAGAGATGAAGCCAAAAGACCGTTAAAAAAATGCAGAAAAAGGTAGCGACTGTAAAAATATGCAGGATTGCATCAGGGCTGGTATGCCCTATCAGCCAGGGGTTTGCTGAGCAGGTCACTGGCAGCTTGACCCATGAGGCAAACCCTTCTGCAACTCCATTGGGCAGCTGGGATTTGCACCCTAAAACCCCAAAGAGTCCTGATGTGAGAAAACACCTGGCCAAGATGATGGGAGAAGAACAATTCTTTCAACTTGTCCAGCTCTGGAGCCTGCAACACAAGAAGGACATGAACCTGTTAAGAGAGGGTCCAGAGGAGGGCTGCAAAGACTATTAGAGGGCTGGAACACCTTTCCTACAAAGGCAGGTTGAGAGAATTGGGCTTGTTCAGCCTGGATAATAGAAGGCTCCGGGGAGACCTTATTGCAGCCTTCCAGTATCTGAAGGATGCCTACAAGAAGGCTGGGGAGGGACTTTTCACAAAGGCTTGTAGCGATAGGATGGGGGGTAATGGCTTTGAACTGGAAGAGGGGAGATTTAGACTGGAAATTAGAAAGAAATTCTTCACTCTGAAGGTGATGAGACACTGGAACAGACTGCCCAGGGGGGCTGGTCTAGTGGTAGGTGTCCCTGCCATAGCAGGGAGGCTGGAACTAGATGATCTTTGAGGTCCCTTCCAACCCAAACCATTCTATGATTCTATGAACCCAACAGCCTTTTCTTGAGATAGCTGTAGAAAAACACATTGCCTCTGAAAACTTTATCCATTAAGACATCACCAACATCAAAAGGATGAGCAGGAGCAGAGTGGGCAGACACATAACACTATCACCTACAATCTTCTTTAGGAAACATTTGGGACAAGAAGAGCTCATGAAAGGAAAGCCCAAGCTTTGACAATTTTTTTCGTATAATTTTGATGAAAAATGCTTAAACCCAGGAACATTTATTTCCATCTGCATCTGGATATAGAAATGCGGATGATGAACAACTTGCCCTTAAGCATTAGAAAAGCAGAGTATGAAAGAAAGAGCCAGCACTCCTACCCTCCGTCTACATGCATCCCCCCAAAAAACAGGCTGCCTGACATCTGGTTGGTGTTATTAAAGATCCCGATTCAGAGAGCATTTGGACAACATGCTTCAGTTCATATCTTTCAGCAAAAGCCTTAACCATGACATTAAGACAATATATAAATATATGATGCCTCTAAACTAGAATCGCAAGATGTGCTCCATTGAACAGGGGCCAAAACTAGGACACAGGAAGACTTCAATCAAAATTTCATGTTCTGTGAGAGAACTGATCAGCCTCAAGAGTGGAAAAAGAAAAAAATGAAAAGAGAGAAAAGTTTTACTTTGAAAACATCAACGTGTACCCTGCAGGGCCACCAGCCACCCTACGGTGAGGGACTTCACTGAGGACATTGCAGCTCCAGACAAACCAAAATGTATTTAAGCTGAATTAAAACACTAATGTGCCATCAGTAGCACTAGCAGTGAATATATGTTTATTGTATATTCACGTGTTTATGTGTGCATGTTTATATACGTGGCATTTTAAAAATTCAATAGTAAAACTTTCACTGGCCACAAATCTCTTTTCTTCCTTCTACAAAAATGACATATTGCCTGGTTAACTGGCCATAAATCTCTGCAATTTTTAAAATATTTCTTCCTCAAGCATGAAGCATGGTGCAGGTTAGGAGATGAGCACTGTGGATCCAGCCTGGCTCCATCAAACATGAATCCTCTTCACGCTGGGGAACACTTTGCATCAGGCCCTTAAGGTTATATAGGAATATAATTAATAAGGTGACATATCCTACATAAATAACTTATGAGAAGCCTGCCACTTAGAGAAGAGATGGTAGCGAAATTCACCCTAATAATGGATTGGAGAAAAAATACAAATACCTGGATGAAGCATCCATCTTTGCATTGTCAAATATCCTCTGCTAAGAGGAATCTGTGCATCTGCCTGGAAAATACTCTTTTCTTTTTCCTTTTTTCCCCCCTCAGCCCTTTTTGGGGGTGAACGGTGACATTTAGGGAACGTTACAGTTTCAAGCTAGCATGAAAATGAGTGAAGGTAGAGCTTCTGGACAAGATGGGATTTCTATTATCAAACATCTTGCAATGAGTTCTAAGTATTGCCCACCCTTGTCCTCCAAGGGTGTCTCTAAACCACAGCTGAATCCAGGTGAGATGCCAACTGTTGGTCAGGCAAAGGAGAAGCGTTCGTGAGGAATTTCCAGGAGCTGCAGATCAGCTACTGCAAGGCAGAATAATCTATAAATCACTCCTTCAAATAAATGGATTTGCTTTTGAGAGCAGTAATCTGACATCCAGGTACACAAACACAACTTCCTCTTAAAAAAGACTTTTAATCCTTTAAACATTCCCAGTAGTGCACATTAAACAATTTTGAAGTCATTTAGTTTCTACTAGAGCTTACATCAGGGGCACCCCCTTCCCTTTCTCTGGAGCCCCTCTCCTCTTCTGCCTCTGCTACAAGTGAGGAGCTTCTCCACGTGTTCTTCCTTTCTCCCTGCAACCTTCTGGCTTGGAGCTGTCACCATCAAGCCACTGAAGCTACCAGCCACCCCAGGTCACCCCAACACCCAGGTCTTTGCACCCCTCTCCTGCACTCATGATAACACCAACTGTTCCTGTTGCTGTGACAAGAGCTGGTAGAGACGGGAAGGAGAAACCACTGTGAGGTCCACCACAATACAGCTCCTACCAACCCTTATGAAAGATCACAGAGCATTTCAGGCGATGTATTAAATTTGCAGCTATTAGATAAAACAGCTCGAGATTATTTGCTATTTAATAATAACAGAGCATGGGATGCTCTGGCATCGCTCCCGCTCTTCGAGCATAACTAACCTCCAAGACTGCTCAGACTGTCAGGAGGCTGATTACATGAAATAAAACATTGCATTTGACTATTAATTAATATTGACTTCACTGCTTGACCCCCGAACATGTAGAAATTTATAGGATCGCTCTCCAGGTTTATTAGGGCACTATTAATAATCTGAGGAGTATTTGGAGTCAGTCACCTTAAGGAACTAAAAAGAACTCTTCAATATGATGCATAGACATCATCTCAGGCTACTTTTGGCTTGCAAAAGCATTTGGCTAATTTTCAATTTGTCAAGTGAGTCCCTGACAAGCTGGTAACGTATAACAGAGTAGAATATAATCTTGGGGAATCTCCTGCAAGCTTTTTCTCAGCCACGGCCGGCCACAACAGCTTGGCACAAGGATATTACAAGAAGCAAGATAATAACCAGATGGAGCAGAGCAATCATCTAGGCTATTTTGGTAGATCTACTGCAGATGAACATGATACAAAAGCCAATTAACTCCAATATATCTGACATGTGAAATAGTTTCCAACTATAGTTTTCCTTCCACATTTTTCTCCAAATACTGGGACTCCTTAATATATGATATTCTGAAGGTTTTTTTTAAAAAAACATGGAATTAGCCTTTTCAAAAAAAAATTCAAAGGAAGCACTCAAATATGGAACTTTTTAAGTCCATAAAAACAGTGAAAAAAAATGAACTACTACTGTTAAAAACTTGGGCTTCCTAAAAAAAAAAAAAACAAACCAACCACAAACCACACAACCTCCGCACACGACTTTCAAGCTTTTACTTGAAAACAGGAAAACATCTTCATTTCTTACACATATCACATGTTCAGTTGTTACAGACTGTATTTCTGGGTAGTTTATTCAGTGACAGGGAAAAGACTTATGATAAAAGTCTCTAGAAATCTTGCTTCTATGCCATAATGTCCTTCACAAAACCCAACATGCTTTTTAGAAAGGCCAAATCTGTGAATATCAATCTCTAACTATTCCAAAGGGTGAATTTAGTAATCACACTTTCCTTAAAACAAATAATAAATAAAGTATGCACTGAGAGAACAAGCCGCCTCCAGCATCTTATCCTCTAAATCTATTTGTGACTTACGGATGCTTGAAAGCAGTGGTCCAAGGCCTGGAAGCTCAGTGCCTGAGATGTTAAAAGCACACGAAATCCTTTAGGCTGCTTTGAAAAATCCCCGCGTCCTTGCCACGTGCGGATATTTTGCACTGCGGAGTCAGGAATCAATGCAAGCATTTAAACTTCCTTTTGTCAGGAATGACTTAAAGTGGGAGAGCACAGAGTCTTGTAAACAAAACTGCTGACACCTCCTGCATTACTGAAAGTGAACCGTGATGCGGCATTAATTGAACAAGCACCTTCAATCTGTCAAGTCAAACAACACCCACAGGGGCTGTTCCTGGCAGAGCTTGGGTTGATGCTGCAGCCATCAGGGCTGTGCCATTAAACCAGGAATTTTTCGTGATACCTGAACAACTGTGACAACACTCAGGTCATCTTGGAACGATGAAAGGACCAGCACAGCTGCTAAGGCCATCTTCACAGAACCTGGGCTTGACTATCAGTAACTACCTGGTCCCTAGGAGTTCCACCCCAGCTGAAGATTCTTGCAGACCACCTGATTGCAACCTCACTAGAGATGCCACACCCACTGCGACTGCACTGCTCCTCCAGCCCAAGAAAATAGGTTCTCTCCCCCTCACACTGGTCCTCCAGCCCAAGGAAATGGGTTTTGTCCCCGACGCTGGTCCTCTAGCCCAAGGAAATGGATGTTCTCCTCCTCCACATCCCTGTGCATGCACTTGTGTTATTCCCACCAGGGGAAGTATCAGCTGCAATGGGGCAGCTCTGTTTTCTCACCAGGCTAAGAAAGGATCAGGTACTCAACAGCTCATCCCAACACAAAACCCAAACCATTTCCTTCCAGCATTGCAAAGTCACCTCAGCCAAGGCACTCGGTTTTGCACAGTTTTCTGAGAAGACATCAAATAGCCACAGTAGAAAGGAGCTTTAAAAAAAAAAATTTAGTAGATCCCATGAAGATGTAGGCCAATTGCTCCTGTGGAGCTCCTGCCCTGTCCAGACCAGTAGACTTCACTGCTGTGAATGAATGATGAAAGGCCAAAGGAACAAGAAAAAAACTAAATCTAATTTAAAAGGCTGAACTGCTTAAAATGATTTTTACCATAAGCAATCAATCCTTCCAGCTCCCTTCATGTTAAAACAAAAGAGAGAAATAAAAAAAAGTAAGAAGGTGCTTGACTTTTAAACTCGTTCTCCAACTCCCACTCTGCTCAGAGGCAACCTGCATTACAGTTGCTTTTAAGTGAAGGATTAGAGACGGCATCTCCCTCTTCAGTGGAGAAAACAGAAAAACATGGCACAAAATTAAAAACTAGCTAATTTAGGACCAAGTTGGCAACTAGCAGGGCTCCAAACTGCTAGAAAGAGAGGAGCAGAAGAAAGCCAAGACCCAGCATGAAAACTACCTTCCCAAGAATCTCCTCTGACGGGGAGAAGCAGAAACAGTAGAGTCTGGCCCTGTGCCCATTTGATATAGTTAAAGCAACCACTGAACAGCCAATTTTCATTGACACCTCACTAATGAAAAGAGCTTTTTTAGCTTTCCTTTTAACCATACTCCATCTTCCCCACTTCTTTAGGCCACGATGTTTTGCAGCAGTAACTTCTGCTTGGCACTAAAATTAATTTTCCCTACTGACTTATTTTTGGCAAAAACCTGTTAGCATGAACACTTGAGTTTGACAGACATTTGCATTATTCACTCTTGCAACTCAAGGTACGAGACCCCTCTCAACTCTCTCTTGGAGTAAAATTATTGGTTTTTTCTTAATTACACCACTAGTTAATGCAACCTCTGACAGAGGAAAGGTTGAACATTTAATTTGGCAAGGTCTAGTGCCAATCTGCATGAGGCCTCAGTGGTTTAACCTCTATCTCCAAGGCAGAGTGCCTACATCGTTCTCCTAATTGCACACATCTCTGCTCTACATACTTCATCGGGATCTCTGTAGCAGCTCTGCTGGAGTGTCCCGGACCAGCAGTTCTCAGCACAGCCATAAAGGACACCGTGCAACCCCATCACAGAGACATGTATTCTTCCCAACCACCAGTACACTATTTTGGATGTCAAAAGTTGAGGCTTTCATTAATTAGAAGGCTAACTAAACTGCTAAGTACACTGGACACCCAAATAAATTGCTTTGCATGTCTCAGAAATGCAACTCCATACAACCTCATACTCTAAAGTTTCAAACAGAAAAAGAAAACACAATCTAGCAATGCTTGCAACCACTCTGCCACTGACTGCTGGCATCCAGATCACTTACAGTGTTTTGCTCCTGAAATAACATCACAAAACACTATCCACAATTTCAATAGCACTTCAGGACATGGTCTAGTGGTCAGGGAGATGTTGGACAAAGGTTGGACTTGATCCTAGAGGTCTTTTCCAACCTAAATGATTCTATGTGTAAGTAAACACAAGAAGTAACAGTAGCAACAAAGAAGAAATTTGCTGTTCAGGGAAGATGCATCTTGTTCTTTGCATACTGAACACGCTTGTCATGACCTGGTAGTCCTTCAACCCAACGCGAACTGATGCAACCTGGTCACGTAAAAAAATGAGTACCTTACACATGCGTGGGTTTATCACAAAGGCAATTTCTTGCACACATAACCAGGAGGCAATTTCAGCATGCATATGCTGGGTGCATAAATAACCTCCACTTAATAATTCAAATACTCTGCAAATATTTTCAGCCTTCCAGTGCAGCTGGAAAGTGTTTCCTGTGCTTACAGACCAGGGGCTGGGACACCAAAAAGGCAAAGTGACTTACCAAGGACCACAGGGGACAGCCTGCAAGAGAGCAGGGGATCAACCTGGGATTTCCCATGTGCCCAGAGCTCTGATTACTGCTTCAACCTTCCTCTCATCAATGGGACAAAGCAAAAGTGGCCCTCAAGTATTGCTATAATGGCTATAAAACCCGTACGGCCATGGATTTGTTTATTTTTTCATGGGAAGAAGCTTATCTTCTCACCTCCGTTTTTTTCTGACCTAGCAGAGTAGAGAGACATGAAGTCTTGTACTTTCTTTTGCCTGTAGTTCAAACAAGCAGTGTGGTTTCAATCAGTCTCTCACCATTGATACCCAACCTTCTCAGCTGCACCAGGAGATGTGAATCCCCTCTGGAGAGGTAGAATTTGAGTATGTGGCATCACTGCAAGCAGAAGGTCTTCTGGCTCCTTTTGCTAAATATGAGCATAAGGTGCTTAGAGAACAAAGAACTGTGTCATGCCAGGAGATGTTTTAACTAGAAAATACACTTTAAAACTGCCCATAAAACCCAATAAAAATAAATCAGAGTAAAATGTAGAGGTATTGCACCATAATTAGCCAAAGCCAATTTTAGCCTCAGAGCTAAACATCCTAACAACCCTCATGCTGTCCATGAACTGTGCAGCCCAGGAGCACACTGAAGTCCACACGGGAAGTGAAACACTGCCAACAGCCCCCAAAGTGTTTCCTCATGCAGCACCTTCCACCACTAACATGTCCTTATCTGCTATCTCTCATTTATTAGAGGACACCACTTCCCTATCAACGAGCTACGCCGTCACAAATGAGCAAGGGCCACTAAGGAGTGGGAGTTCACAGGGACCAAGTAGCAGCTCTCCAAGTGCCTCGCTTGGCTCAGTCTCCTTAAAACTGGATGATTTAAGTCCTCCAGTAGCTGTGACTGTAAGGGGAGAAGGCTGTTCGCCAAAAAAAACATAAACAGCGTTTTATCACAGAGATAACAGCGTTTCCCTGGACAGCAAGGTCTTGCTGTTAGAAAAGGCTCCTCCAGTGACCTCCTGATGCAGCTCAGCATCACGGTGATGCTGGGGAGCAGCTGGAGGGGTGGCCAGTCCTTTTGCATCTCCACCTCAAGTCCACAGAGACCTTCACACAAAGAGAAGGGAGGAAGGGGAGAGAACCACAAGTTGGTGATAATTATAACCGCAAAGGGGATAAAAAGATAACTGCAAAGGGGAAAAAAAAAACCCACCAAAAACAACCAACCAAACAAAAACCAGAAAAACTTCCAACGTTTTTTAATCAGAGAATAGTTTTGGTTGGAAAGGACCCTAAAGATCATCTAGTTCCAACCTTTCTGGCGTGGGTAGGGTCACATCCCATTAGACGACGTTGCTCAAAGCTTTATCCAACCTGGCCTTGGATTATATAAAAAAATGGATTATATTTAAAAAAAAACCACAAACCCAAACACGATTATGTCAAACCAGAGCTGCCCATTGCTCACTACAGCACCACAGTCTCTGATCCAGCCCCAGCACTCACTTTGCTGAATGGCAGGTGAAGGATTTATACGTATCTCAGCAAATCTGCGGGAAGCAGCCAAGAGCAGGTTTCTTAAAATCACAGGACAACAGGAAGGGAAACCACCAGAGATGTGACTCACCTGGCAGCACAGAACATCATACACCCATGGCACCAATTACAGCGGGGTCTGGCCACCATGGACTTGCTTCTTCTGGCCATGCTGGCAGGGCATGGTGTGGGTAGCACCCACAACTTCCCTAGCATTGCCTGTGCAGCCAGCATGGCCAGGAGCCCTGGCTGGGTTTAAGGAGTTGCCCACTCCTTAGTGCATGCAGAGACATCAGCCCTATGTTACCTTCCAGGGCTTCAAGTCAACTTGTCTTCTTGGCACTGCAAGTAAAGGGGGACAGGCACACACGGCTGGGCAGTCACTAATTGCCAGCTGCTGAGCCCTCATCCTAAATTTGGGTTTGCTCGAGCAGCAGCACTAGAAATCTCCTGCATCCATGCACAGTGCCAGCACCAGAGGGAGAAAGCACAGCTCAGGAGAAGGTTTCAAACCTGGTATTGAAGGTGGTGCTCCCATGTCTGCTTCTTTACAGACTTCCTAAACTATCGCTTGCAACCTTCCTGCTCAGCCTGGCATCTGATCTCTCCCGGGGTTAGCAAACACCACCGTGCAGAACAAATTGTCTAGCTTGGCAAAGGGAAAAGCCAACCCTCCACATCTCGGTTTCACCTGGGAGCGATCCTGCAGCCTCAAAAGGGACAATGCCCCACCAGGACTTGGGGGTCGCAGCCTTCACTTGGGTTTAAGGAAGGGCTCTGCTGACCTTTATGGCTCAAATTCCCCTAATGGCACTTCCAGCCCGTGTCCCCCACCCCGCTGCCTCTGGAAGGTCCCTCTCTGATCCAGCCACCTGAAGAATTTAAGGGGGAGCAAAAAAGTCCCCTTTAGTCTCTCGAGCAACCCTTCGTTTTGCAGGATCTTACATTTCATCTTTGGAGATCAAAGCAGTCACAATATTACAACAGCTCAAAAGAGGCTGCGGATTTCAGGTTCTCCTGTCTCCCGCTCCAAAAGCGGAAGTTACAAAATCTCAACCTAAACCTCAATTAAAAAAAAATACCAGTAATTCAAATGAGGCAGATTTTTTTTTCAGTCCTTTTACTCTAGCTACATAAATCAGATAGTGAAAAATAAGATCGTGACACAAAAGACTAATGATAAAAATGGCCCAATTAATTTTCCTCCAAACAGTTTAAATAGAGTGACGTTTCTGCATTTTGTGACTATTCAATTACAGAAGCAATAAAAAAAAAATCCAGCAATATGATGCAGTTATAGCATTTTAATAGGTATGAAACCATGCAATTGATTCATTTATTCAATTAATGCTGCATTATCTGTATAGCAGGATGATCAACACAATTAGCAGGAAGCTTCAAAAGAAAGAAAAAAAAAAAAAAAAAAAAGGAAAGTCCCAAAATATTTAAGAGAGCAAACCCCACAGTACAGGGATTTTCTGAAGCAGACAGGATCTGATGTCATTCTGGGCAGTGATGTAACTGCTAACTCATAGCACGACACAACATAGATGACCATAAACATCTGAATACATTGTTCCGTCACATGAGCAATTATTAACTCACTACCATCACTATTAAAAATGAATGCTGCCTTCATCAGCGTATCAGCTGGTCCCTAACATCCTGCTTACTGTTTTGCAGTGTTAATTCATCAGTTTTGAAGTTTTAAGAAATCTTAGCCAGTTAAGTAAATCATTAATTGTACTTCTTAAAGAATATATTTTTTTAGCATAAATGTTTCTCACTCCCTTTGCAAACAAATTATAACAGGGAGGGAAGACTGAATAAATGCCCTAAATGTTTCTAGTCTCGCCCTGGTTTTTAGTATCTCATAACTCAGTGAAATACTCAAGTTTCAGACAAAGATTTCCCAAATTCAGTCTATGCTCAAAAAGGAAATTTGGTGGAGGTTTTTGTTGTTTTTCTTTTTAAAACTGAAAGCCAAAGACAGCAAACTCTCCCCTCATTCTCTTTCCTTCCCGCAAACCTGGCAGGCTCTCCAGGCTGAGCTCGCCTCTTCCTAGAAAGCCTTTCAGTGGAGCTGAAATAACTGGACAGGGAAAAGTCAGGTTTTCCCCAATCCAATTCAGGCTTTATTGAAAAAGTGTCTCTAAGTGTTCTGATAAAAACTCACTTAATTCAATAGCAACAATGCCATTTAATCTATGCTTCTATATATGGCACTTAAAGACACTTTTAATTTTCTTCTTTAATATATATAGATAAAAGACTTCTTGAAGTCCTTGATTAAAATTGGGTTATCTATGCATTGAAGAAATATATTCACCATGGGTCAATTTTAAGTGTTTCCTTCTAGTCTATTTGCACAGCCCCAATTACACCACAGTCCACTCTGTGCCACAGAAATCATCACCATCCTCTGGGAAGGAAGAGCCTGGGTGTAAGGAAGCAGGTTCGGGGTTATGGATGCCCTTCGGGGTACCCAACTAGCAGCTCAATCCCAGAGGTGACAGGGGCGAAGAGAGTGATGCACAATGGTCCCATCCCTCTTGTTGCAGGGGGAACATTCCCACTTCTTGAGGTCAAAAGTCCAAAATTCACCAGGATCACAACCTATCACAAGAAGCTCTGGAGACGGGACACCCATAAACATGTGCAACACCCCGGTTTGAAAGCAATGGTGCATTTCCAGAAAAGAAAAGAAAGAAGAAACTTGACCATGTTAAGCACAACAGCAGCAGGGACAAAATCACAACCAAAACCTACCTCCTTCCCAACCCAGCACCACCTCGCCAGGGATCCTCCAGAGCATCCTCAGCGCTGTATCTTTCCCAAGGCTGCCTCATTAACACCTCGAAGGATCAAACCTCGGTAGGAAGCTGCTCGCCGCATCCCCGCCACCAGCGCTGCCTTGCCTGCAGGCAGCCATTCATAAAATAGAACCCCAACAAAAGACGCACGCACAGACATCCACACACACCTCTAACCGGAGAAAGACCATCTTACTCACTGCTCTCTCCTTCCCACGCTACCTCAAAACACTCATCTGCTGAAGCAATGCGCTGCTTGGCCGGCAGCCAGCTGGAAGCCAAAAGGGGCTTTTCCTTTCCTGCCGCTCAACCTCATTCAGGCACTTCTTGCTTGTACACAACGCTATTTATAGCTGCTGGCAAGGAACCAGGCGCAACCCAACCGCAGAGCCCCAGTGGTTCCAAAGAAAAATTAAAAAAAAAAAAAAAAAACACACACCCCACCAAAATAATAGCAATAAAATAAATTCACGCGCAATCAGTTTGTTGTTCTGCTCCCGCAGACCCCGTCGCGTGCAAATGCGACTGCAAGGGAGAGGAGAAGCACGGATGGGCTGTTCTGAGTTAAAAATAACCCAGCCAAAAAAGCCACCGCAGGGAAGCGTGACCTTTACTACTACTACAGAAGAAAGCACGCTGCACCCTGCGTCTGCCCGGGTAGGCAGCGCCGCTTTGTAAGGCGGAATTCAAAATAAAAGTGGTGGGGAGAAAGGGCGATGGAGAGGAAAAAAAAAAAAAAAATACGCGAGGAGAATTTTTCTTTTTTTTATGGTATGTAAAAGCTTTTCTCAGGAATGGTCCATTTTTCTCACCTCCAAAAAGCAAAACACTTTCTCCTTTGGAAACCTCTTCTCTGGGAGCAACCCTAAAATATGGGGTGGAGGGGAGGAAGAAGCAGCTTAGCTTCTAACAGATTACTATGATTATTTTTGGAAAAATATATAGTAAAGAGGATACGGTTTCGCTCACGGGCAGAGCTGGCCCCCAGGTGAAGCCAAAGAAGGAAGGTTTCACCTTCCCACACAACCCCATGAGTGCTGGGTACTAGCAGTGATGCCATGATAAAACCCACCTCTCAATCCTCCTGGTTCACAGCCATTTTCCTCCCAAATCACATTTAATCCCAAAGGAAAGATGCTGCTGCCCATGACGGAGACCTGAGCAGCCACTCACATACACCAAAAACATCCTTTGACCTAATTTGACCGCTCTGCACTGAGCTTTCCCCAAATCAAAGACCAGAGGAGAGCTTCAGAGCCATCACTTCACTGCCCCACAGCAAAGTGACCGGAGCTGAGATTTTCACATAAACCCAGTGGTTTTGGTCCTTTCCTCTCTGCTGTGACCTCCCTGGAGTCAGCTCATGTATCCTAGAGAGGACACCCAACATTTCTTAGATTTTAGGGAACAGTGGCATGAACTGGGCAATGACGTGTCTTGAGCAAGTGCGCACATACCAGTGCAATTAAACACTAGTCATGACTTGGACAGCTAAAAAGAAAAAACTCATCACACCTAGATGAGAATGTAAAATGGAGGAATGATCCCACGAGTTGGCAAACGTCAGCAACCCTGAACTTGCTCTCTCCTTTCCTTCTTCCCTGTTTTATTTTCCCCTAAATGAAAGCACTTTGATTTTGCCGAGACAGGTGTTTCAGCTACAGCTTGAAAACTAATTAAATCATATCTGCAGCTTGAAAACTAATTAATCCTTTATTCCCTATTATAATAGATAATTACAATGCATGATAGGAAACGACTTGTCAGGTTTTCTGTTTAAAATGCTCACACTTTATGGAAAATAAAATGGGGGAAATGATTACACGGCCTTTCCTTTCCCTCAACCGCAACCCACCAGTTGAGGCTGCTAAAAGGGTTTTGTTTTTAGATGTAGCACAGACCAAACCTACAGTTACTGAAAATAGCTTTGAGAATGAAAGACAACAGCCGGTCAGATTTCTCGGGTCACTCTTGTTCATTGGAGTGCATGGTCAAGGGGCTACTGCTAGAGTCAGGCTCCCATGTGAACAAAAGTAAAACACTTGTAATTAAAATAATGAACAAGGCAGGATTCAATGTGTGAGATGGGTAACAGAGCTGCTCCTTGCTTCGTCCTCCAAGACCTTTTCCCATGTCAGGATCACACAAAGCCAATGACCTAAGCACTGCCAGGAAGGTCCACACAGCCACAGTCACCTATCAGTAAAGGCACTTTACTCTCACTGTGAGATAAAAAGTGTGGTCATGCTGAAAGTTTCCATATCTCCTTTATTTTGTTGCAAACTTTCCAGTCTTGCTCTGCCTTAGAAAAAATTTTAAAAGAGATGAATAAGTGCGAGTCCACAAACTGAGGCACTACTATAATTCAAGGGATTAGAAGTTTTAGGATATTAATGCACAGACTCTTAAGGATCCCAGACTAATTGTGAAGGGTCTAGGAAAGCAGCAAATAAAAGCAACTCTATCGCCAATATTATTAAAAGGTGCTCCTCAAGCTCTGTAAATCCTTAGTAAAAATGTAGAAGGGTCTCCAAAGCCACATTGGATGAAACCCACAAGGTATCAAAAACCAAAGTCATGCCAAGAGCCAAATAAAATAAGATGACTTGATTTGCACTCACCAACAAGGAGCCTACAACAGAAACATCCTAGATGACCATTTTTTCCCCAAAAGACAAACTAATCCTGGTCTTTTTGCATTCACTTTTGCCTTCTCCTCTACCTGGTTACTATTCTGGAAACTTCATGACCTCAACGCAGCTCCACGCTGTTGTGCCCTCCTGTTTTGGGGAGGACAAAAAAAAAAAAGAGCAAGAGATTCTGCTCAATGCTTCTGTTTTACACCTTCACTTTGGTTTTATTTGGCTTTTTTTGTTCTTTTAGAAACAGACTTTTCCAATGCATCCAATGGCGAGAAGCACCTTTCAAAACCACCTGTCTCTCCACTGGGTCCAGAGAGGATTCCCCTCCAAATTCCCTCCACCTCCTCAAATTCCCCAGAACAGCACTGAAAAACAACCACTGCCATATACAATGATCAAAAGTACAGTCAAGGTTGTTTTCTTTCTAAGGAAACCCTTTGCCATTCAGGAAAATCTCCAGAACCATGTGTAGCTGGCAGCAGGGAGAAGGACAACATAAGTAATTAGCGCCACAGACAAAGATCTTCAGCACGTTCTGGTGCCAAACACGCTTATCGTATAGTCCTTTAGCAAGATACCCTTGAGAATAATCACCCAGAGATTGATTGAGGCTTCGTATACCGTATTAATGAGGTTAATTATAAACTCTGTTACCAGCAGGGGGACTAAAGGGTGTGAAAACAACTCAAAAGGGCCAGCTTCTCTCTTTTCTGCCCATGGAAGGTGGCATCAAGCCTGGTCTTCCTCTTTCCCCATGGGGATGATCAAAGGTCTCAGATCCAGCACTGGTTTTAGACTGTACCTCATCCCAGCAGAAAGCACCCCCCCACCACCAAAGCATTCAAACCAACACCTTCATCTCCCTCCTCAAGTAGTGAGTGCTCTCCTTGCAAGCCACAGCTTTCCAGCCCCAAAAGGTCAATGCATCACCCAATTTCACAACCAATGGTCTACTGCCAATGGGATGAATATGTAAAGAGATTTGGGGAGGGGGAAGTGGAAAGAAAAGGGTTTTAAATGTGGTGCTTCGAGACATGGTCTAGGGGTTAGGAAGATGTTTGAAGAAGGTTGGACTAGATGATCCTAGAGGTCTTTTCCAACATGAATGATTCTATGATTCTGTAAATCAACACAATTAATTTATTCGGTATTTCTTCATACATTAGATTAGTAGACTGTGAGACAATTAAGCATCTCTGACAAGATGCCCCATGGCAAAGCTCAGACCATTCCTCCTGCCGTTTAAGAGCTTGGGATGGAAGGGAGGGAGGAAATTCCAGTATTTCCGATTATTTTGTGAAAAAAAGAAGACATTTCCCAAGTTTACATTAGAGGTTAAAATATTAATTTGGAACTAATCCTTTGCATTTATCACTTTCCTTTAGAAATATGAATTTTAAGTTACAAAACTAATAATTCTGTGTATGAGTGAAGAATATTAGAGAGAAATTAAACCCTCCACCTTGTTTTGCCTTTATTGATTTATTTTTCGATTTTCACCCTAACCCAAACTGATACTCTTCTAATAATGTTTAATGAAACTTATAACGGGAAGACATGTTTCTTCAAGCATTAAATCATCAGAGGATACTTAAACTGACCTTTTATACGTACTAGAGCCTGCATCTCTTCACCTACTACTGACTTCATTTTCATTGCTATTGTCGGCATCTCATGGACTTTTCCAACTATGCAACAAGTAGACCCTCCAAAGCCACTGAAGCATACCTTTGGGTATGGATTTGAAATATAACTGAGGTTATCTCCTAGTTTGATCACTCTATAACAGCTCTCCCTCCACTTTGGTATTATTTAATCTCCACCACAATCCTAAACCAGTTTTTCACTCAAACACTCATTTCCTACTCTTTCAGTAATTAAGGTTGCAAAGGAACAGCCTGGCAGCACTTAACGCTGTTTTTATTAAAGCTGTAATGACTTGAGCTACAAGATATTAAGCCATTTTCATGTTTTTGCAAATGAATCTAAGGTTTCCCCCCCGCCCCACAATCGCTGTGCAGTGTCTGGTTCTCCATGTTCCTATTCAAAGTATCTTTTAGATCCCCCTGCAGCACATGTATTTCTAAGGAAGGCATGGCCCAAAAGGCTTTCCAATTGACCTATGTGATCTGGGCACAGAGAAAGAAATTTTAAGAACTGTATTATACCCTTGATATTTTTGGTGTCCAATTTGTCCAACCCCAAGAGTCCTGATTTTCCAAGAGAGCAGCACCTCTCTACCCACTGAATAAAAACCCCTTTAAAAAGACTCTTCTACTTCTAAGCCTCTGAAGGCACTGACAATATTTGCAAGATACAGTACTTGCAAGGCCCAACATCTTGCTGTTTTGCTGAGAGATACTCAGTAGCATCTCTTTTGGTCAAGAACAGCAATATTTTCTTTAAGGAAACTTTGAAGTGGTTTCAGGCAAGTTGCAAGACATATTAAAAATGACACGCCATCTGCTTCCCAATGTGATGTTTTGCATTGTGTAACTAAACCAATTTAAGAGCTGAAGTCTATTTGACATCTAATTAGTCTGTTTGGTAGCCTGATCACTTGTAGATGTTTTGGAGGGGAAGAAGCACTCTAACAATCTTGATCTTTTCTTTAAAAAGAAAACAATTAAAAATAATTAGTCACAGAACTGTTTTTCCTTCCTAAATATTTTCTTTTTCCTTGTTTAGGAACCCAAGCATATGTTTCTCCCATGCCACCCTCTACTTCTGCTAGAATGTAAATATAGCCATCCATTTTTTTGGGTAGCACAATCACAGAGCTGTACCAGAACCCTGGAAAAAAGAAGAGGAACATCTCCTGGGTTGCAGAGTCAAAGGCTCCATCATCAGTGCCCAACATCACATGGTGATTTGCCAGGTCATTTGTTTGCTTCCTTAAGTTAGGAGCATTTCTCAGGAAATGCGTGGTCACCTCAAGAGTGATTTATCCTGGCAGGGTAGCACTAGGGTATAAAAGTGGTAGGCGCAATCCAAACACAAACAAAACAACTCATACCAGAGCATTTAAAATTCAAAGTCTAGACTCCAGCTTGCATACTGCTCCAGCTTCCTTACACGCTACACCAGTGCAAAGAAGAGGACTGCAGAGAGCTAGCAATGTGCCACATCTTCAAATATCAAAGCAGGTCAAACTCAAAAATCAGAAGTACCTGTTGGCATGGATGATTGGGATGTTCAGATTCACAAATGCATTTGGAGCACACAGCAAGAAATAGTTAACGAGCATCTTTAATAGAGACAGCCTGTATGGTAGGCACACCAAGGAGAAACGACTGTTTTCATGCATGAGCGGATGAGCGGAGAAGGAAGTGCATACAACGTCTCCAGAAGCATTTCAAACGTGTCTTGTAGAAATCAAAGAAGACATTTTCCAGTGCTGCAGACTCACTGCACGCACCCACACACCAAATGCAGGCACACACTAGAAGACCGAAGACAAAATTTGATTCCAGCATCAGCCATGAACAAGAGTGTGCAGAAGCACAATGTATTGCTCCATGCACTGTTCCCCCAGGAAAAAAAAAAGGAGGGGGGAAAATCAAGTGGTTTTAACCCATGGCATTTATGTCAGATACATCTGTACTCTGATGGATCAGTTGGGGATGTTAATGACAAGGTCCAGAGCCTTTCTGAAGAGCAGCCACCTCCAGCCATGCTGGGAGCTCCCATCCCACCTCTATTTGGAGACAACCCCATCTCCAGCAGTCTCTGTCCACAGGCCACACCTGCTGCAAGCTCTAGACCTACAAGGTTTGGAGCTATTTTGGATAGGGAGGGAAGATAAATGAGTGAGAACCACAGTTAGGCAATGGTAACCGTTGGAGGGAGGGTCAGACCAGGTCACTCCCAGACGATGTTGTTCCTGGAACTGCCGGAGTTACGGTTTGCAACCTTTATCAGCTCCCTCAATGAAATACGACTGCTCTTCTGGCCAGTCTCCTTTTCCGAGTTTTATTTTCTATTGTTCTGTACTAAGCAACTGTCAGCCCTTATCAGCACCTCCTGGTCCCACTTGTTTTCCTGTTACCTTCCCGTGCATTACACTGGTTTTTCAGCCTAGACTGGACAGGCGTTTTGGAAGGTGCGATGGGTTTGATGACCTAATCTAATTACCGCCTTTCTAAAACAAGTCAAAAAAGAAGAGCAAAGGAAAAAAAGAAAAAAAGGATTATTTCAGTTAAACATGCTGCTACCCAAGAAAAGAGCTGGAAGAAGACGGGGGGGAATTTGCTAACTTTCACTCGGCAGCGGAGCAGAGCTGCTTTCAATGTGCCATATTGACTTACCGCTGCTGGAGGCACAATAAAGGCAGGCCTCGGAGTCAATGCGGGCTCCTGCGGCTCTGTGTAAACTCCGCTTAAAATGTATTTCAAGGAACTTGATCTATTGACATGGCAACTGTGAAAACTTGAGTCCATTTGAAATTTAAATCGCATTTCCACTCCTCTCTAAATGCCAGCCGCGGGGTGGGCCCCACGGCCCTTGTGTGGAAAATGCTTTCACTAGAAGACATCTCCCCCAACAGAATGCCTCCAGACACAACTGCTCTCCTCAAAAGCAGCCAGCACAACTGATTGGGACCCCTTTTTGATGCAAATTCATATTATTCTGTTGGGGAACAGCAGGTGTTCAGCCATGCTTTCCTTTAGAAAAATTAGGACCTCGATTCCCCCCCCCTCCTCCTTGCACTTGGCTCCTGGTTAGCTTCAACCGCTCTCACCCTCAATGCACACTTGGGTGCCTACTGGGCTGTGAAGTACAAATCAGCACTATTCAGGAATAGGACAGTGTGTGCTACCAATCTGTAAATATGACTTTTACTACACATGACAAAAGCTACATGGCAAATGCCCACAGCAGAGCACACCAAGTCTTCCTGGCATGGTGAGCACAAATCCTCTTACCCACTGCCTGGCAGTTGAGACCCAGCATGGCACAACTTGAGCTTAAAATACAGGGGAAGCAATTTACAACCAATTTTGTTTGACTTAAGAGTGAGACTACCAGGAGCCTTACTGTCAACCATGACATATAAGTAACTTACTCCAACTTTAGGAACGGGCCAGAAGAAAATAAGATGGGTCGTTGTTGAGTATCTCAAGGTCACTGTGGTCTATATAAAAAACATGTGAGAGCTGCCCACTCACACAGGGACCACAAGCTAGCCCCAGGAAGGTGCCGGTGAATGGTGCTGTTGGGGAATTGTCTGTCACTCAACTAAAAGGTTTACATTAAAGTAGTATCAAAAGGTATGAAATGGGATCAAGCTCTCACTGTGGTAGGAACTATTCAAGCACACAATGAAAGGTTCCTGCCCTTTTCCCCTCTCTACGCTGCCATCCCATCAGTTGCAATTTAATTTGAGAAGAAACAATGGAATGGGAGAGCAATAGAAATAAGAACAGAAATCCACCACAAGACACACAGATAATGTGATTTTACACAGGTACCATCTAAAATCCATGGGGTTTGGAAAGTTAAAAACCCTCAGCCTCCTATGGAACTGTACCTCCAGACTCCCTGAATTATCTATCCAAGCAAATCGAAAGGGTCTCTCACCTACCATGTATGAATCTCAACTCTCTATAGGATCCCTGGAGTCTTAAAGAACAATTTGGAGGAAAAAGAACCATCTTCATGGACCCATTTAAGGAGCACATGAAAGCAGCTGAGGACACCCACATGAGAGTCAAGCGGCAAAGCACTGCATCACCTAAGTGATCAGAAAGGGAGCCGCAAAGAATCTTTAAAAACAAGAAAAAGGAGCTTGAAAAAGATGGTATGATACTGGTGATGGAGGAAACATTGAAGGGCAGAAAGAAAGGATGGGGGATGTTCACAGAGGTGATGGCTAGAAGGTTGGTGGCTGGAGAGGCCAGAAGAGCAAATGCCAGGACCCTAGACATGGGAGTGTATATAGCAATTGCCCATCACTGCAACTTACTTTAAAAAAGGGTGGAAATCTATGTCTAGTATGTCTTCTACTCAAGCATCAACTCAAACCTGCTACTTGCAGTTGAAAGAGCCTATTAAAAAGTTACGCAACCAACATTTCATCTGACCACATTTAAAATACTGTCACTTCAGTTCTCTTCAATAATAAAAAAGGGAGAAGGATGAGTGATAAACTGAAGTTATTTTATTTCAGCTCTGCAAAGTCAAAACAAAAATCATGAAACTTGTGAGAATATTAGTCTAATTTAAGCCTTAAATTCCTAATTTGAGACCCATTTATTCAAGTATAATATAAGATAGACACCCAAAGTTATAAAATCACAGGACACTTCCAGAAAATCTGCCAGTTTTTATTACCAATAATGATCACTGCCTCTATTATGGGCTCCATTTAGGACTCTATTATGCTAGACTCCTTATAAAATACAACCCATACCATTAAAACTCTACCTGACAGGCTTACAGCAGCTGGATGCTACGAAGAATAGCGAATAAAGAACTGAAAGTTTGAAAGTCTTCTCTTTGTTTTTTTTTAAAGAAAGTTTTAATCAAAGAGACCATTACTTAAAGCTGCAATGCTTATATATATTAATTTATATTATTTTTATTTTATTTATAGATAGATCATTTTCCCCCTCATTTGTGAAAAGCTCAGGCAGCTTCTCTTTGGGGCAGTTTGATGTAGACACAACCAGAGTCTGCATAAGCAGTCCCAGCAGTTTAGCAGGGATGAAGCACGTGGACTGAGGAATTCATCCATCAAGAGCTGCTCACATCACTAACAGTAAAGTGAGTTCAGTGGTGAAAGCTGAGATATTTTTTCCTTTCTTTTCAACCATACAGTCATAAAGCAAAAGCAGGCATGTGCTGATGCAAACCAACCAGTTTTAGACAGTATCAGACTTTTAGCTCTTATTTTCCACCAAGTAATCAACGCTCAACTCTTTCGCAGCTCCACTTGAAACTATCTATTCTTACTGCAGCAAGAGACAACCCATCTCTCTAATGGCACGGCAATTCTCAAGTGAGGAAAAAAGGCAGAAAAATAAGTAAAAAAAATTTTGAGGACATACAAATGGTTATGCTGCTAATACTCTTCGAGATGAATGAGGGTGGTGAGCCACTGGAACAGTGAGGGAGGCTGTAGATGCCCCAACACTGGAAGTGTTCAAGGCCAGGTTGGATGGGGCTTTGAGCAATCTGGTCTAGTGGGAGGTGTCCCTGCCCATGGCAGGGAGGTTGGAATTACATGATCTTTAAGGTCTCTTCCAACCCAAACCATTCTATGATTCAATGATATAGAGCATTTCCAAGAACATCCTGGTCTGCCAGTAGGATGGCTGCTCCTGTGACCAGCATGGAAAGGATGTGGGAAGAAACTCAGATTGTCAGAGAGAAATGCTGGATATAAATGCAATATCGAGGTTTTACACTGAAGGTAAAAAAAGTGGGGAAAAATACTTGTGCACCCATCATTTCATATGCCTGGCTAAATATCCTTTAACAAATTAAAACTCTAAAAGATACATTGAATCAAAGTCAGCGTCAAAGCACAACGCTTGACATTTGTTTTCCAAAAATTAGTTATTGGCAACATCTAAAATGCACTGTCACACCAGAATTACAGCCATATAATTCACCTTTTAGCTGCTCAGAAAAAGGGATAACAAAAACGTATTGGGCAGTCACACCACAGTTTCTACTAACAACATTCCCAACATCTGACGTTGCTTCATTCTGCCTTTGGCAGAAGTTTGGAGTTTCATTCTTGAAGTTGTATAATAGATGCTTTTGATTTGTTGTTGAATGGAAGATTATAATCAACCTTGGGACATTCACTCACTCGTGGAATAAAGCCACCCAGTCCACTATAAATATTTATAATTTTTTCCACATTTGTTAGTATAATTAAAGGGAATGAAATTCAATGCAACAGTTGGGGGAGGGAGGGAAGTAAAACCTGTTATTTACAGTGTCCTTTAAAATTAAATGTATAGACATTAATTGCTTATTATACACACTGTTATTCAACCAGCAACACACAGAAAACTGAGCCAAAGAGAAGAGCCAGCAGCTTATAAACACCCCACAATACATTTGTCACAACCGGTCATTCAGACAAGGAAAGGCACAGGGCATCCTGTTCGCTTCGTTTGCACCAGCGGCGAATATAAGATGCTACCACAGCAGCACGGTATCGTTTTACACACCGCAGCACCCGCCTGAATGACTGTGCAGTGTCAGATGCCACCAAGCCCAATTTAGGAGTATTTTATACCACTATATCCCAGGCAAGATAAACACAATCAGCCTCATTATCACTATATATAAACCACCTATGAGCACCTGGCAGAAATGCAAGGGCATAAGGTGACTAGGGAAATGCTGTTCCAGCTCCATCCTTGCTGCTGCTCCTCTTGGAGAGGAAAAAAAAAAAAAAAAAAAAAAAACAAACCAAAAAAACCAACCCCCCCATCACCGGGGTACTAAATTTTTT
>JAVSBS010027271.1:42187-52602 GCA_033124195.1 Coracias cyanogaster | reverse complement strand
GGGCGGCCCTGAGGGGAGAACGCTCCGGGGCGGGGGGGGGGGAAAGCCCGGCCGCCGCCTTCCCCGGCCGGCAGCGGGGCCGCGCGCCCCGGCCGAGCCCGTTTCTCCCCCGGGCTGACCTTCCCCCGCCGCGGCGAGGGTGGGCCGGGGGCTCTGCGGGTGGCGGCGGGCAGCGCCCGAGCCCCGCGGGGCCGCCCGGGAGGAGGGGAACGTGTGAGGCGGCGGGAGCGGCCCTCGGCCTCCGCCGAGAGCCAGCGGCGGGATGCGGGGCTGCGCTGTGAGCTGGCGGCGCCGAGACCCCCGGCCCTGAGGAGGCGAGTCCTCCCCGGGCTGTCACGCAGCCGGGGCGTGGGGCACCCGAAACGTGTGTGTGCGGCGGGGCCGGGCTCGGACAGAACACAGGGCCTCTGGGCAGCTGCTGGGCAGCCTTCCGTGCCTTTTTCGTGTTAGTACAATAATTAGACAAGCCATTTAGATAAATTAATGGTGAATACTTTTCCTACGTGAAAATTCATCCTGTCTTTAGATAAACATCTTGAATGGGTTTGAATTTTCGCTAGCGTTGAAATTGCTGGCTCCTAGCCTGACAGCGCTACTGTAATACGATATTCTGGGATTACAAATAAGCATTCAGCAAGTTTATTTATGCTACCAGAGTCAGAGGTGCTTTGTAGCTTCGTCTGAGTATCTGGCAAATGCAGATTTTTGTAAAAATAGTGCTTTATTTACTGGCTTCTTGTAAAAATAATAACTCCTTTAAAAAGCTTTCATAGACATTTTCAAGTGTAGGAGAAGCCTTTGCCTGTTTGTCCTAGTAAATATATTAGAAGTAGTAATATGAAGTGGGTTTATCAAATCATGGTAATAAACACAGGTGGAATGAATGTATCTTTGTGGAAGCTGAAGTATTTGCATGTTGTTATGGCAGCAGTATCAAACATGCTTAAGAAGGGAACTATTGTTGTTTAAAGATTCTTTGTTAAGTATGATGAGATGAAAATCAGCTCATGTTCCGAACAACATTGCTTTCAACAAGCGAGTGAATCCAAACTTAGATGCGCAAAAAGTGGGGCCTTAATTGGCACTGACTTGCTAATGAGACTTAATTGTGATTTGGGGTTTGGTCTTTTTTCGCTTCATCACAGGTAGGTATAAACTCAGCCAGACTCTGTTTTTTGTTGAAATGAAGGTAACTTATCAGGCTGCCTGTCTTTCAGTTGACGTTCTGGGCTGAATAACCACTACCAGTTGAAATTAAATCAACTAAATGTATAGGTTTTGGTTGCCAGATCTTTAGCCAGTTGCATATACTCCTTATAATGTAAAATGTTGACTGATTTGACTAGCTGCAGCTATTAAATGGCTTAGTTTTAAAGCATCCTTAAATACTAATGTTTGACAAGACTTAATGCCATGGATGGCACTTGTATGCTTTGACAATAAATTCTGCCTTGCAGTCCTTTCTAACGAGCAGTGCTGACCGCTGTCCTTCATTCAGGAAAGGCCAATTTGAAGTATTTATGAAGTAAATTCTGCCCTAAGCAATATTGTCTTACTGGTTTTGTGATGGCACATTGCCTGGTAGTGTGGCAATAATGATTTTCTTACCTTTGTAAATAGTTGCGTTTATTTCCAGAGGGTTGCTTTGCACCGTAGGAGTAGGGGCAAACTGACAGAGGTCAGTAGTGCTGCTGCCTGGTACGGTCGCGCTTCCTCGCTGGTGTGCGCTGGAAGATCTGATGCCTCATGTAGAGCAGCAATGTCAATGAGGTGGGACTGTGAAGCACGTTTCACAAGCGCTGGAAATGGATAAAGGTCTTGGTCAAAATGCAGAGGGGTAGAAAAGGCAGAAAACTGTCAGCTCTGTGTTGAAGTGCTCTATATAGTTGGTAAATATAAAATATAGGGGGAGGTATGATGTTTGCCAAATGATGTGGGGAATAAGATATCAAAGCGAGGATTTCTTCTGTAGTGTGTCTTAGTCACTCAGGGTTTGCAATCATCTCTGTCTTAGCCGGCACTTTCACTTGTAAAAGCATTGAAGGCCTTTTTCAGAAGCATTTGCAGCCCCTTGGTTTGCCGTGGATCTTCTAAATTCATTTGGCGCTTTGTTTCAAAATACCGTGTTTGTGACTTGTTTGCAAAAATACCAAAGGAGTTTTTCATGCTATAATTTTTTTTCACAGCATGTGAACATGAGCAGGGGTTGTCTTTCCTCCCCGCCTCACATCTCCTACACCCTAACACACACGCTCCAAAATAGCATCAGCATGTGCTGTGCTGAAATGCAGCTGTGGGTAGTGGGAGGCAGATACCATGGTGTGGCCGGAGGTGCCCGTTTCCTTGCCCTGCTCTGTGATGCCATGTGAAACAGGAGCGTTACTGTCTTTCCAGCGACTTCCTCCACTTCTTGGTCCTTGTAGACTTGCAGCCTAGGTGTGAGAGCATCCAAATGAATGTTTATTGCTCAGGCTTTACATGACAACATTTCCTTTTGTTTTGTTTTTTTCTTTTAATGTGGGAGATAACATCCAATTAGTTAGATGATCATATTGAAGGCTCTGAATTTAAAAATGACTACATTTAAACATAGACAAGACTGTGTAATTCTGGCCCCCTTTTCTAGGTGTTTTTGGATCCAGCTGTAAATTACCGTGCCACCCTTGTGCTCTGGACGCTGCCTCCTGCACCGCACAGGATGGCAGCCCAGCGAGGCCCGTCTGGCATTTCTGCAGAACGTGCCCCTCTGGAATAGAGATAATTTGTTTAATGTCAGCAAGGCAATTTTGGTAGAGTCTAACTTACTTTAGAACATGCCTGAGTTTTAGGTGTTTGAAATGCTGCGTTCTTTGCAGATGCAGGATGTCATGGGAGTGGTGGTTAGGAGGGGATATTTTTGAAAACACAGGTAGCGTAGGATGAGGTACATTTCAGCATATTTGTAGAGGTTTGCTACAGGTTAGGCTGGACTTATGACTCAGCAGTCTGTTGCAGTGCTCCCCAAGTGGCAAACAGCAGTACTACCAAACACAGGATTAATTCCGTGCAAAAACTGCGTGAGTCGCTGCCAATTGGAAATGCTGTTTCCTGTAACCAGTGTGTGATTTTGCACCTGCACGTATGCAATGTCACTGCGTCGCTTCGCTTTCTGCAGAGGGCAGAATAATAAACCAGGATAGCCAATACTTTCCAGTTCTGATAGGACTGATTCAGACCTGGCCTGAGGCCTAGCAGTGGTATTTCCAAGCTATCACCTCTCACTGGCTCGAGTGAATCCCCTGAGTACGTCAGAGCTGCAGTCCAAAGGCGTATCCCCAGCCCATCCAGATGTGCTCAGTCCAACAGTGTATCTGCAGCGCTGCGAGTGAGGTGTTTCGTGTTTAGCCACAGCCCCGTGCAGCCTGTGGAACTGCGTTACTGTGGTTGGGTGGCCGCCGCTCCCAAAGAAGGTAGTTTGAGCTCCTTCAGGTAAGTCTGCGTAAACTAGCATCAGATCTGTGCATTGCGGTGTCGGTGCGGAAATCCTCCCGTATCCGACATGAATATCCAGTTCTTAGCAGATACCGGGCTGTTCAGCAGTTCGTTTGGGACGTAAGATTAATCTTTACTGAACCTGCAATTGTCAAGCCTCAGAAGAGAGGTTAAGGACATAGTGGGACATTACGACTAAACATATAATTACATTTCCATCCCTGCCGTGATCCTTCTGTAGTGATTGGAACACTCCTGCGCTGAAGGTATTCGGAGGGACTTGACTGTGCTCATTCTGTTCTGTATGGGCTAAATAGGGATTTCTGGTCACTGCCACTGGAACAGGCTGTGTTTAAGAATGTAAAATACTGAGAGCATTGTGAAGAGTTGCCTGCTTAGTATAATTAACATGCATCTTTTAAGCTGAAAATTTACATGCTGTTTTCTTTAAACTACTGGAGCCCTCCTGGTATGCACAGCATAATGGCGGGCAGTACTAGGGTTTCTTTACTCTTTGAAGGCTGCTATGTCAGTGGTCATCTACTTTTCTTCTGGAAAATATACCAGTCCATGCTTCCATTTGTCTAGCCTGGTTGGTTCCTAGTAGAATTATTGTTACTACATTAAATACGAGTAAACCTTCACATCTCTCTGCATATTTGAATTTGATTATCAAGTTACACACTTAAAAAGAGGGCATAGTATTTAAATACCAGGCAGGTTTCCTACATCTAAACAAATCTGAGTATGTAGCCCAACGATCAAACAAAATTAGTCATTTTCTGGTGACACTTAAATATTTGCGCTTCGTGTTATGCTCAATATTCTCGCAACTTAGCTAAAATCAGTGCCTTATTCTAACTATTGTGTTCATTATAGTTGTACAGACTTGCTACATCTTACTCAATTATTCTAATTTCACGTACACTGTTTTATAATTACTCTATCGCTTTGCGTAGACTCTTCAAAAGAGCAGTAGTTGGAGGAAAAGAACTGGAGGTAAAAGAAGGTAGTGACACATTGTGAGTATCTCATGACACATCTCGTTTTTGAAAGGTGGAATAAGTTGAAGATAGTGCTTCTGTTGAGCTTCCTTAGTCTGCTGGTGTCCTGTACACTAGAGACCTGACATTAACAGCTCCACTGGGAAAGGGAGGAGGCATCGTGCATGTTGGGGCTAATAGAAATTGGAAGCTTTGAGTAGGATGGTTAGAGAGCCCAATAGCAATTCTTTGAGATGTGTGGAGCAGTCAAGGAGGTTTAGCTGCATTTTCTGTTAAATTTAATTCATGTGCTTAGGTCTCCCAAGACTACTTCCAAAAATCTCCCAATCTACTTGAAGGCTTTGGCCAGTGTGATTTGTGGGTCTTTTGAATAATTTTGTACTGCATAGATTTTAAGAATTGCAGTTGAAGTAACTAGCATTAATGGGATCAAAGTATTACTATTTCAAGGAAAGTCCTGATGCAGTGATAAAATCAGCATGAGAAACTGTTACTTGGCGCTTAGTACTCTTAGTTTTGTGGGATTTTGTGTTTTTAGTATGATCAACGGCTTGTCTTTATTGTAAGAGATGGGACACGTGTTCATAATTTCCTGTTCCTTGGGAATCGATGTGCACTGCTTTTCAGCTCTCGTTGAGCTATGGAACCATAGCAATGATACATGAAGAGGTTTGTTATTTAAAGCTCATCAGGGGGTCAGACTGCCGGTCTTGTTGATGGGATGTGTCCTATTCATCACTTCAGAAAATATATCTGATAGCAAATGATACTGAAAATAAATGTGTAAACATAAGGTAAGGAGTGGTTGTCTTAACTCCTAGGAGCGTGGCTATCGTGTCAAAATAAAGACCCAGGTAATGTATTACGGGGGTGCAGGTGCACACAGATGCTTAGCAGTAAATTGTATTTACCGGCTGCTACCCTGCCTGCCATTTCTTAATGCCCGTGAAAGAGGAGCATGGAAGTAGAAATTTGCATAGGCGTTACTCATGGTTTCTTCTCATTGGAAATGAAATTACTGTCTTTTTTTTCCCCCTCGCTTCACGTGTTTTAAAAACATACCAGTAGTCATGTAGTGCTTTTATTTCTTTTAAAATATCTTTGTTACCTTGGAATACAAGGATGAATTTTAATTGCACTCTAAATTGGAATTAGGTGTGTAAAAATTAGAGTACAAACCTTTAAATAGATTGCTGGATCTGTTTTGAAACTGAACTGGAAAAAAGGCATCATCACCATAGTGAGTGATCCAACTTTATGAGCTCAGGTCAGCTTACATCCATGAACAAATACTCCGTTTTAAAAGAAGCTTAATTTATTGTATGCACCCAGCTCAGGGTTTGATTGCATCAGATGAGTTCTGAATCAAACTTACACATGTGTTATAATGCAACTTTTTTAGAAAACGGGGTGACCGAGGCTTTGTGTTTTTTCTTGCTTTTAGAGTGCCTCTGAACACAGCTTTCTGGCTGGCTGGAGACAGCGGAGGCATCAAATGACCCTTGCTAATGCTGCCCACATCTTGCAGTCGCACTCATTTTCTACTATCTTGTTACCATATTGGTCTTATGTTTGCTCCCTGCTGGGAACAACTAATAACTACTGAATGCATTTCATAGTCGGTACAATAACAGCCTTTTTGCTTTTTCTGTCAGTGTCGTTGGTTGGCTTTGAAAGCTTTATCGATGATGTTTGCAACAGCTTTGTTTGTGGTAACAGCTGTTGTTTCAGACTTACATTTCATCTTTGTATTTGTAGGGAATGTGATCTTTAAGGTTATCATGCTGCTGCAAGCCGGTTTTTTTTCCCTCCAAGTAAATCCTCACTGATTTAAGTGAGAATCTGGTTTGGTCAGGAACTCCTTCCCAGTTAGACCTCTCTCTGGTCTCTGCATGAGGGACTCTGACACTGCTGTGACAGTTTCTACCACAAGTAATATTGAAGCCTACTTTCGTTGTCTTCCTGTGTGATGACCAGAGGCAGAAGGGAAGTCTATTTTACATATATATATATATAAAAATATATATATATGAATATTTAAATACCAGTCTATCTAAACTAGGGGCCAGGCTCATGCCAAGTCTTTCCTTCTGGCGTTTGACCCAATATTTATGCAATATGTAAATCCTTTCATGCCTCCTTTGTAGACTGAGATGTCTATAGAGACATAGAGGGTATTTTCTGATATGTCTGGGATGCTGTTGAGTTTAAAACTTGGCCTGCTAGGCAATCGTTCATAAAGAGGGATTTGTGGCGTCAGTCTGGAACAGCTGTCACAATCTTGTTGTCATTGAAAATGTATGCAAAGCGAATCACCATCGCCATGTTTAATTCAGTGCAGGATTAAAATGCACATGGATTGAAGTGATTCAGTGTTTACACTAGCAAGACAATTCAGACCGAGAGTTGACTGAGTCTATCCTTCCTGTATTATAGCTGTTCTGAAAATTGCTTACCTCAACGGTAATTCTCCTGGCCTCAAAAACATTTGTACAAATTGGGTACTGCTGCTGCCTGCAGTACTTTATACCACATTATTATAAATACTTTATGAAAATAATCTCTTTACTAAACTACTTTAGTGTCTAGTTCTCTGAGCTGTAAATGAGGTCCCTCATACCACGGTGCTATGGATTAAAGATTTTATCATTCTAAATTTAATCCTGTTTTCTTGGTTGGTTTCCACAAGGGGTGGAAAAAATTGAAAACGGGGAGGTTTGCCTGGAGATCCGATTACTTACGATGCAAATTATAAAATCATGTAGGTGTGGGGCTTGCTATGGAGCCAAATCTTATATTTTTGCAAACAATTTTAAAGACCCAATTCAAGTTAGTTGTGCTTGTAGAAGGCATGTCAAATAACTACGTAATTTTTTTAAGAAAAAAAAAAAGGCACTCTTTTGTTTTTCCCATGACTGCTGCTTTTCATCTAGCCGGTTACTTCATCCTTTCTGGTGTTTCTAAGGTTTCTCACAAGCAGAGCCCAGCCCTCCTGTACGCAGTTTCATGTTTGGACTGCCACTGTTGCCTGTTTACATTTGCAACATGTGTGATATGTGAATTAACAATATATTTTGCATCTTTTCGAAACATTTGCGTGCATAACTTCCTCTGATTTGCAACGTCTCCTCTTCTGGCCTTCCTACATTTTTTTACCAAACTTGGAGCAAAGGTGTAAGGGCAGTAAGATTTTTTTATTATTATTATTACTTTTTTGTATAGCTGTTTTTACACTGTGCTTATTGACATCACACGGTGGTTCAGATAACGCTTACAGAAGTTTAGATTTGGAGAATACAACTCCACGTTAGTATCTTGTTCTATGCCAGACAGTATAAGCTGGCAGATATTTTCTTATTTTTCTCACTGCTTCTGACTGAAGTTCTGATTTGGTTTGATTTTTCCCCTTTCATTTGGAAAGCACAGTAAGCAGGCAGGTTTTCAAGTGGTTCCCCAGAAACACATCTTGCTAAATGCAAGATGCCTTCCTTATTTGTAGCAATTACTAGCTTCTTATTGCCTATTTAATTTTCTTTAACTTAATAGAAAAGCAGCTACTCGTCGTGCTTTCCAAAATATCTACTTAGGCTTGTTTTTCCTGTTTTTTGCTATTTATACATAGTTTTGCACTTAAAATATTTGCTCAGTTGCTATTCACGTTACACATCAGATTTGTCTCTTTAAAGAGTATATATGAGCATAAATTGAGGGTAGTTAGGTTGCTCCTTCCCTGCCGTTTTGATGCGTGCTTGAAATGGAGATTAGTGATGAAACTAGACCAAGAAATATTACTTTGTTAGAAGAAGCAGCATAGTTTGAGATGGTGATTAAAATAGTGAAATAGCAGTTCTTCTTCCAGGGAGGTACTCTACATGGAGTTCAGTCTTTAGCACTGTTTATGCCAGGGAAGCTTGTGGATGAGGCCATCATCCCTCTGCGCTCTGCTCTCCACTGCTGCATCCCCGCTGCTCCCGGGGGACCGGTGCTTTGTGTCCGTGTCCTTCAGTATCCACCCAGCAACCCCTGTGAATGAGGCTTCTAGCAAAGCAGAATAAGGAGGTGTCTTGTCACACTTATTGAAAGAGATGTAGCTACTATTCTGTTATCAAAACAGCGTATGCCACTATTTTCTGAGCTGTTTTCATACCTGGAAAGAGCTGGGACATGTGATATTTGTGAGTGGAATGAATAAAGTAATGCGATATGTTTGGCATTTGGTTCTAAAAGGATATGAAAGCACAGCTGTAACAGGGATACACCTCTAAAAGCCAGCCAGCTCTGCTCCGCATCTCCTGTTCACGCACTTGTGTGTGGAAAACTGCTTTAAGTTTAAGATGTAGAGCAAATATTTCATGTTGTGCAAGTTTGTTGCTGAAGATCACTGTAAGTGATGTTTGGGTGTAGTAAAACTCTGAAGAGATCAGTTGGAAAAAACAAATGACACTGGTACCAAAATTATTTGCAAGGCATATTCTTCCATTTCTCTTGGCAAGCTTACGTGTGGCCTCTCAGTGCTTACAACTGTGAAGTCAACCTGTTAATGATCCTCTGAGAAGTAAAAGGTGAACAAATTGCTTACTAATAGATACCTTGAAAATAGCCTTCAGTCTCATATTTATTTTCTTTCTTTTTTTTTTTTTTTTTTTTTTCCTGTTAAGCATGAAGTGTGCTCTGGCAAAAATAGTTTGTGCCAAAATAGGCCGGAGAAGGACGTGGATTAATCCATCCAAATGCAATAATTTACTGCTAACCTTGCTCCAACTTTGGCATCCAGATCATGTAATTTTGTTGGTTTTCTACAACTTTTTTTTTTCTCTTAGATCATTTTATTGATTACATATTTATTTTTTAAAAAGTTACTTCACTGCATCAGCTCTTGCACGGGGAGTGATTTGGATAGCACTTCTATTTTTGTAATGGGTTTTTCATCAAGGCTTCTCCTGCTTGCAACAGCAGAAGTGGAAATGACCACTTCCCTCCCATCACTTTGCTTCAAGGGCTCTTTTGGGTGAGGATAATTGTGGTAAAACAATTGATTCCGTGGGGGAGAGGCTTTCTAGATACTTCAATGTAAATTCTGAGGTGACAGAGAAAGGTTTATGAGTGGTTTACATGAGGATTAAGAGAGGCCTAAGTTTTTATTAAAAATAATTGCCAAATTTGGGGGTGTTGGGTTCCCTTGGTGTGTTACGTGTGCAATCAGCTGTTTATGCAACACGGGCATTTCTTGTTTCTCATTCTTCGACTTCTTTGATTTTAAAAGTTGCGGATGCTCACTTAATTATGAATGTCTCCAGAGCCAGGTGATGATGATGATTAAAACTTGGCACACAGTACTTTTTAAAACACTACTCTTCACAACATTCTCGATAATTAGATAAGTATTCTCCTGACTTGACACAGAGGGAAACTGTAAGGGTCCAAACCTGCTTCTGTTTTGGAGTTGTTGTCAACTCTTAAGGCTCTTAATAGCAGAAGATAAGTCCTTAAGTGATTTGTCTAAAGACAAGTAAGGTGGTGGGAGAGTTTGATTGGATCATGGGTGTTCTTCATTCGCAGGCACCTGGCTGATAGCTCAAGATGTCTTGCTTGACATTTCAGCTTTTTTCGTTTTCGTGTTTTTCTTCAAAGGTCATCAACTTATATATCACTTTAAAAAGCAGTGTACTGTAAGTTGGGTTCTACACCTGTTATTGAGCTCTCTTGCTCATTGCTAGTGTTTTTGTTTTGACTATTGCTGATAGATATTCCCAAGAAGAGAAATCGTGGAAATTAAATCATTTGGTACTGTCAGAGGCATAGTAAAGGAACTGAGAAACAACCCAGATAAAATGATAGGAAAGTTATAAGTAGAAAGGCTGAAATATTCAGATGGTGAGGCAACTGACTGTGTTCTTGGGTGGTGGTTGTTTTTCTTGGTGGTGATAGCACTCGCTTAGG
>JAVSBS010027271.1:26004-42087 GCA_033124195.1 Coracias cyanogaster | reverse complement strand
TAGCACTCGCTTAGGTCTCTGCAGTAGGTTCATACACACTAGAGCAGGGCGAGGTGCATCCTCAGTTCGAGAGGCTGACCGAGCTGGTGGAGAGGCAGGTCGTGCTGTGGGAGCAGGAGCTAGCGTGGTGTGAGTGCTGGGGAAGGGAGCACGTTCAGCCACCACCCCCTCCACTCATACATGCAAGGTCAATGTGGCTCTTTTGCAGGGTGAATTATTGCTCCATGTGGACATCTACAAGTCAGGGCACATCAATGTGTAGGAGTTGGGCTCTTGAGAATAGCCTCAAAACAGTTCAAGTTTCCTCTCTGCAGCTTTTCACCAATCTCCCTTATGAAAGACTCCTTGGTTACCTTCCTATGGCTGATTAATATGTCAGCTGATTAATGACTTTCATCTGACACACTGATGGGATTAAAACATGGTGAAATACGTCCTTCCCCTCCTGTTGTTACATTCTATTGCTTTCCGCAAAGGAAGTACAAGAAGGATTGTCTCGGTAGAAGCTCTACTTGTATTTCTGCCTCTTTCCAATTACCTTGCCTTTGGATACGTGTCTGTGGTGCTAAGTTGGAGTGGAAAAAGTTGAGGAAGATGATGAAAGCGCATCTAAAAACATTCTGGGAATAACATGGGCAGCTTGATGAGAATTTATGCTTAGTCTCGTTGGTCAGCAGTTGCCAGTTTAACGTGGCTATGATTCTATCAGTGCTCCTGCAGTGCTTTGGCTCTGAAAAGCACCAATTCACTAAATTTTTTCAGGGGATGCCTCATTTTAAACAGATGAGAATTTGCATTCGATTTAAGCACAAAAAAAACTAGGCATGTGCCTTAATGACTTTCAGCGGCTGTGCCAGCACTGCAAGTGTGACTGCAGCATGTATGCCTAGATGTGCTAGCTTTAACCTACTACAGATGAGACCTTGTTGCCTTAATTTGGCAGAATGCTGCTCAGAAAGATGCAGTTTCCCTGATGCTGATGTCGGAGAGCTGCTTAATCTGTTTGAAAGCTGATTCTCCTTTTTCTCCTTTTTCCTCACTCCCTACTCCCTGTCCTGTAAGTGGATTAGTTTTCAGCCCCAGCAGCTCCCTGGCTCAGCTCCGTGTGAGCGGATGAACCCTGTGCAGCTAGCACGAGGGGTTGGTGGAGATGAGAGCTCAGACCACCTCCCCTTTCAGCAGTGAGATGGACTGATGCAGGACTAAAGCAGCGCTGGGACTGTGGCCCTCCTGATGGGTGTAGTTAATGATGAAGGTGTAGTAGTATTTGCACGTACCAATCTGCAGAGAAACTGTTTGGTTGGAGTGTTCCTGCCCAAGCCTGTGCCATCAAAGCTTTACCTCTGCTGATAGCTTGACTGACTTTCACATGCCAGACAGTGCTACAGCAGTGTTCTTGCTGCTTTGAAAGTACACACATACGAGGGTTATTTATATGCCATGATAAAGCATGAAATCTTGATGAAGGTGAGAATAATTTTATTAAGTCTGTGTACAATTGCTGTCACTGTGTAACCTGGTTACTGTGAGCAGCGAGTGACAAGAAACCTAGAGCAGGTACTGTGCTGATCACAAAGTTACCAGCCTGGATTTGCTGGTACAATTACGAGCAATTTTTATTGCAGTGAGAGTTACTTAAAATTTAAATAGCTGACATCATGTTCGTTTGACCTAATTCTCAGGCTTTTTTATTATTACTAAAATGATTTGGGCTATTACAATGCAGCACACCGCAGAATGGCACTCTTAAGAAAGACTGATACAGCCCTGGTGTTTGAACGGGAAATGGAGCGTGGCAAATTCTGAGATAATGCTGTGATCTTCAAGTTCGAAGGGTTGGGTGGGAGCTCCTGGGTGGAAAGCCACAGCTGTAGTTTGAAACAAACCCTGCTCAAAAGTGACCTTAAGAAAAACCGTGATACCTCTTACTGTTGGTTGATGTACGAGTGTATGAGGTGATGTTTTCTTTTCTTTAAGTAGTACTGCGAGTTTGCATGTCACTAGATGCCCAGTTTGCATTACACAAGTTGACTTTATTATAACTGGCAGGAAAAAGCCATCAAGCCCTTGTGGACTATTCCAAACTTTCACCGCCAAATTCAATGTACTACATTCTTCCTTCTAGAGAGCTTGCTCCCATGACAACCCCATGTCAGATGATGCATGTACAGACCCTGAGTTTCCTTGAGATGACACAAGTGGAATTTTTCTCATGATCTTTAAAAACACAGAAGAAATGGAGGTTTGGTTTTTTGGGGTTTTTTTAAGTGTGAATTTGGAAAGCATCCTGCCTTTAATGTAAGTTTCACTTACCTGGAAATATTAAAAGCCATCAAAAATAGATTATTTTGTTTTGAACGTTATAAAATAAAGGTTGTGGTTTTTTTTAAGAGTGCATCTTCTGTTAAGGCATAGAGTAAGAGTCAGTCTTCGCTGTAGGGTCAACTTGTTGCTTTTAACGCAAGTAGCATCCAGATGCTCCGATCTGAGCGATGGTAGTTGTGCTTACAAGGCCACCTTAGAGGTATAGACATTATCCAAGTGTTGCGTGTAATTGTAGGAATAGTCCATGCACTTGCAGTGCGGACAGAGGAGTTGGAAAGAGGTGTAGAGCGTTTTGTCTTATTCTGTGGGTATGATTCCAGAAGTATTAACACCTTGCATTGAAAAATGAAGCTCCAGGGTAGTTGTCTCATAATACCCAACATAACCTTACCTGCGGAGCTCAAATCCAGACATTAGAAAGCAAAGGTGCATCTCCGATACAGAATGAGCTTGTGTTTATCCTGGGACCAGTGTCCCCACATACCCCAGCCTCCCCAAAGATGTCTCACCCAGGCTATAGGAGTCGAACACAGGCTGTCAAGGTTTCATTTCAGCCTGAGTTGGCAGTCCGTGGGCCTTGCTTTGAAAAGGAAGGCCAACCAAGCTGGTAATATTTCACTGCCATGCCCTGATTACCCCTGAGTAACACTCTGTTGTCTATTTCTTCTTTTTTTCACACCTCAAAACACCTATAATGGCACTTTGATCCTGTATCTGTCTGCTCTGTTTTGCTTTGCCACAGTATTTGAGCAGCAGTGCCACAAGGGCTGTGCACAAGTTTGCTGAAAGCAGAAGTCAGCCTTCTAGTACTGTTTTGCTCGGAGATCTGTAAAACCTGTAATTTAGGAAAATGCGTGTAAAGAAACTATTTAAGGTTTAGTGGACAGAAGAGGAAACCTCAAGCAAACAAGAAATGAATTCGGTCTGCTGAAAGGTTTTGCTGCCAAATATTTTGGTATGATCTATGGTAGCGATAAGTAACTCCATTTGGAAATCATTTTATGCGCAGAATTGTTGTCATATTGCTATTACAAACAGCATCTCCATGCTGGGGCGCACAAATCCCACACGCATTCATGGATCAGCTGACTGAAAACATGGTATTTCCCACAGGAAGTCTATCCCAGCGTGCAGACTGGTAAAGCTCTACTGAGGATGCAGCTGCATATGTAGGGCTTTGTACAGACGACCCTCCCTCTGTGCCGGAATAGCTCAAGCTGTAATTTTTTAGTAAAGACACATCCTTAATGCTTAAGCATCAAGTAGTTTCTTCTGAAATGTTAGGCTTCTCCCAGTTAGAGCTGTCTTGAAGATCTGCTACTGTCTGTACACACCTAAATGATTGCTGGATTTTTCTGGTAGCTTGTTTAGCTTCTTTAACAACTCATGGGTTCTTCTTTGTGGTTATTTTTTGTGAGACTTAAAGTCTCTCGCTGCGTGCAGAACACAGAGAAAACTTGCTAGCTGTGTTTCATTCTCCTTCACGTCAGCTTTTCACCAAGCACAGGTTTAGTGAGATCTTTGTTAGGAGATCTGAGAATTTTATTGCTTTAATTCTATGCTACCAGGTTGTGCTGTAAATGCAAAGCTGGCCTGTTCAGAGTCCAGGCAGAAACGGTGCTACGCTGTTGTCTGGTTGGGATTCTGTGTGTGTGTGTGATTCTTTTGGGGTTTTCTAATTCCTTAAAACAAATTGGATCTAGGATAAAGGTTGCAGGACTTGTAATACTTTGAGAGCTGTATTAAATGTCATTTTAGGACACAAATTTGTGTGATAAATTTCTAGAAAAGGAAGAAAACAAATTATTTTAAGCCAACCATGCTGCAAGAGGAGAACAGTGGAATGTTGCCTGCTAGTAAATTTATTATCATCATCGTTCCCCCTTAAATTTTAGGGCTGTCATTTCTGCAAGGAAAGGTTAGATGTCTCTTTTGACCAGTTTGCTTTTACTCCTGAGGACGGGTGAAGATACGTTATTCAGGCATCAAATTAATGACTTTTATGCAGAAGACAGTTGGTCAAATGTGCTTATATTTCTTTTAATTTTACTTGTTACCATCTGAGCAAGCACTGTATGCTACTTGTCTGATTTACCAGTGTCTTGTAGAAAATCAGTAACTAGCCTTTCCTCTAGCCTGAGGGATTTGGGCATTTCCAACTACCTAGTGAGTTGGTGAGAGATGGATTTGCCTGCGCTTCATGTTGCAGAACTTGACAATGGTTTGATTCTGGCATTGCTGATACAGAAATCTTTGCCAGCACTCTCAACGTCTAAGAATCTTCCTGTTTCCACATGGCTGTTTGCTATCTTGGGTGAGGTAGGCTGGTTTATGAAGATTTTTTTCTGGTTCACTATTTGTAGTAGTCAAGAGAATTTATTTTTTTTTTTATATATATATATAAACCAAAACTCCTTGGTAGGAAAAGGGGATGCACATTGAATGGGTGCCTTGCTGGTTACGGTCCAACACTTCTAAATACCTGGTAGAATCCTGCTTCTGTGGAGGCACAGCTTGCTTATGTGGATGAATCTGTAGCAGGCACTGTGTTATCATTCCCTTTCTAGTTACCATGCTGGACTGTGCTCCTCTAGTTCTCTCCTGTAGCGTAGGTATATATGGTAGCTCTGTAAGCAGGGGTTTGCTGGGACTCAGCGGTTAGAGTGGAGTAACTGTGATACAGCACAGAATTTGGCATGGTTTGAATGCCATGTTGTCGTGCTGGCACTGTGTATAAATGATTTCCTCCTTTTTGTTTTGCTATTAATGATCAACTTCAGCTGTCGCGCTGTGAGTCGTGGAGCGCGCTGGAGTCGAAGTGCTCGGAGGCCTCGCTGCGTCCTCCACTTCGCGTGCGCCATTAGCTGCATGTGCTGTAGATGGAAATTGAACATCTAATTACTTTATAAGATTTGTGAGCAGAGATTTAGAGCCTGCTTAGCCTCTGCTTGGAAAGTACTTTCTGTGTGATTTCAAGTCTGCTTTTGCTCTCCTCCTCAGGTCCTTTCACAGATGTTGTCACTACAAACCTGAAACTCGGCAATCCTACAGACAGAAATGTGTGCTTCAAAGTTAAGACCACAGCACCACGTAGATACTGTGTAAGGCCTAACAGTGGAATTATCGATGCAGGAACATCAATTAATGTTTCTGGTAAGCCATTCAAGCAGTTTTTTGATGATTGAAAATAGCTGCTTCTAATCAGTTATTTCCTGGAATGCTTTGCAGTCTGAAGGTATTTTGTTAAATGCTTATAAAAGCAAAGAGATCGTGATTTCATGGAGAAGCGGCCATTTCACATATCCTTACTTCCCTTATTCCTCCTCTAGCAGTAATAGGTTTGGTTTTACATCTTGTTTTGAAGGGGAAAAAAGGGAGAAATACAGAAATGATTTATCCAGTTCATTTACAGCCTTAGCCAGCCTGTCCACACCAGTCCTGCTGCAGCCCTGCCCTCCCTCTGGGATTATTTTTGTACAGTGAGTTTTTTGCCAGCTTAGCTTTCTGAACCAGCTCACCACAGGGTCAAACAAGTGCTTGGACAGGCACGTCGAGGGGAGAATAAAACTGAGCGGGCTGCAGCCACAGCAGTTTAGACTGGTGTTGGCTGTTGCTGAGCTGCCTAATATAATCAATAATTAAAACATTTACTTTCCAGCCATGCTTGTTTTGTGTTCCTTGAAGATTCAGTGTGCTTTGGTGTTAGAAATGTCGGGTGACTTAATCTTTGCTGTTCCATAGGAAAAGTTAATGATTTTCTCTGAGTTGGTAGCTCTTGACTTGCCTAAGTTTGGTAATGGAAAAGCAAAGGAGTGGCTTTGAAAGCATAAAGAGCTGAGTATTTCCCATGAACAGAATGTCTGTATATTATTAACTTGCTGATGATACATGCTTGAAAGCAGTGTGTTTTCTCAATGACTTCTCTGATCCATGTTTTTAACAAATTCTGTCAAAGCATGTAGTAGTAGCATACTGTATGAATAAAGTCTGACTTTTTACTTAAGAAAATGGTTTCTGTAAACATGCAGATTTGTTTTACTATTTTAAATTAATTTTAGTATTGGCATGAAAAGAAAAAATGCTTACTGATAGGTTATATGGTTTGCTGTTAGTCTCTTGCCAAACTTTTCTAGCATGGAATAAAAAATTTGGAGAGCTAAAACTACTGCTTTTTTACTTGGAAAAAAAATCAAAATGTAAAAATCAAGAGTTCAGTTTTTTTTACTTGAAATGTAAAATATTTCCACACCTCATGCTATGAGAGCTTATTTCAACAAAATAAGGATTGATCCCCAAACCACTTTGCACTGTAACGTTGAGAGACTAATCCCATAAGTCGTCTTGTGCATGCTTAACATCTGCACACTCAGTGATCTGTTCTCTTTGGAATTTCTATTGTGTCAAATGGAGCATGCGTGTGATCGCAGAGTGGGGCCTTGCTTGCGGTTAATGTCTTGGGAATGTTACAGTGAGGAGATAACCAGGGCAACGTGGTAGCTGCAGGTGGGGCAGGCAAAGCACGTCAGCTTCAGGAGAAGGCTAGCACGTATCCAGCAAGCTCTGAAATGACAGATATGTAAATCAGAAAGCTCTCTAGGGAGAAATTGAGATTTTTAAAGCTCAGGACAGCTCCCAAGTAAAGCTGTCTGTCATCTATACTAGCTGCAGGCAAGCATATTAAACGCATAGAAATCAGTGAAGTGATAATGAAAATTAGCATGGTTTCTAGCTACAAATTATCTTCATGTGGATTCTTTTCATCTTTCAGATGAACTTCAAAATTAAAAGCCTGCTTCCTTTGCAGGCATATACCATGCTTTTTAAAATGTCATCTTGATCTCAACTTGAGTATTTTCTTAAACTTCTAATTAGTGACCCCTTCACTTTACCTTGAGCAGAGTATAGTAGAGGTGAGTGTTGTATGAAGCATCTTCGGTTGTGCTGCCAGCATGCCTACATCTTACTTGTGTTTCCAGCCTGACTCTTCCCAGCAGTGTACCAGGCAGAATACGGATCTAGTCTAAGACTCGATTTCAAGTATCCCATTATGAGAGACTGCTGTGCTAACCCTAAGCTGTGCTTTGCTCTTGCGTACATAGCTTTGAAAAAGTTCCCTTTTTCGATAACTTTATTTATAGTGATTTATTATTCGGTTAGTTTTGCAAGTGGCTATGTTGTATTTAATCGCAAGCTCACATTTGTGTTCTACATTTTCATGCTGATAATAACTTAGTAATAATAACTATCCTAAATTGCCAGTCCTTAAATTAACATTATATTTTACAATGCAAGCAGTGCACATTCATTGTTCTGTAGGTGATAGGTTGAGGTAAACTTATAGGTAGATGTGTTACAGAATTCTGGGGTTATAAATGTTAATGCGTTGTTTCCTGAAACACTCTACACTGAAGCTGTCTTTATCTTGTGCTGTGATTTAATTTCTCCTTAAAAGACCTGTATGTATTGCACTCCTGGTAATACCTTTAAGATATGCATGGGACCTAATTTGGACTTGAAGATGCCAAAGTCTTTGGTTCTGATTAGCAGAAGGGATCTTTTGGATATGCTGGATCAGAGGGGACCTCCATTAACTTACAGAACAGAATTGGTTTTGAAGGAAGGGGGGGAGATGTGTTTAACCTTTGCTTTGGATTAATGTTTCTTAAGAACAGAAGACTGGTTTTGGAGTTAATGAAGTGAAAAATAAATAGAATTTGTTTCTTTGCCTCTGAATCAGTTATTTTTCAGTCACATAATTCAAGTCTTGCACTGGGCATAAAAATAGGACTTGAATTGCTCCAAACCTAGTGAAAAATACTACTGATGAAAATGTTAGAATATAGTTAATCCAGTAATGACTTGTGGACACTTAAACTGATGGGGCTGTATTTACTACATGCAATCTGTCCTCTTGAGAATTGCTGACTGGCTTTAACGCAGCCGCTTGGTAGCACTGCATTGGAACTGCACCTTGCCTGTGCAGAAAATCGGTGCCTAGCTGTAGTGACATAAAGGTCTGGAACAATTTAATAGTTTCTCAAAATCTTACTGACTGAAGCCGTGTTTGTGGCAGCCTTATCTTCCTTGCACTGTAGTAACTGAATGCTTTCATTACACTCCTGTGAAAGTGTCTGTACTATTTTGATGTAAATACATGGGAAGATATTCTGCCCTCAGAGGCAGCAGTCAGAACATTATTCCAGTTTATTTCATTCTAGTATGACGGCTCATTTAAAACATAAAACGCTAGAAAAACAGAGCGTGCTTTATTCTAGTGGAGTCTCAACTGCTGGCCTCTTATGCCACAGCACAGCTTTTCCTAAATCCCAGCCGTTCAGGCCCTGTCAGCATGCGCTGCTCGCTGCGGTGTCAGGTTTGTAGCCCGTGTTTTCACCTGTTATATAATGGCATGTAATTTTAACAGCTGCGTTTATGTAACTGTCGGGAAGTGTGTGTGCGCACTGTCATCTGGCTTCATTGCATTTTGTCTGAAATACTTTGGAAAAGAAAGAGTGTTTGCACACATTCCATTTTTGTTAAAACATGACTTATTTCAACAAAGATATCTGATTTTGTGGCTTCTCAGAGGTTGGAATCTAAATAAGACATGAATGGATACAAAGGAAAAGTGAAAAAACACCAGCAGTTGCTGGTGAGTCTGCAGATAGGTGTATAGTGGGGGGAGAGGAAGTGCAGATGGTACCATCTGTGCACAGCGTCCCGCAGAAGAGAGCCATCTGAACGTGCTTCCTGAAAAAGGGGAGAAGCTGACGTTATCCTTAGGTTGCTGTCAGATATCCTCCGAGGGGATTTTAGTCTTTGGCAAACTTGCCTGACTTTGAACGGGCAGTTTGCGTTGTGTTCAGGAGGGGACTCCTGCAGCCGCCTTTCTCTTTGGTCACGGTGGGTTTGTCCCTTCTGCTGAGACCCGGTTTGTGTCCCAGCCACTGCTGCAGCCCCTGACTCCCCCAAGGCAGCGTTGCTGCCACGCGCTTCCCCCGGTCCTCCCAGGACTATGTAGCAACTGCCAGGTTTTGAGTTGGTTTTGTCTGCTTGCTGTAGAAGAATGTGCCTTGATCTTCACAGATTCAACATTTTTTAGTATTATTGAAATATTTACAGAAAGGACTGTGTAAACATGGAGCAAATGAAGTGGTGCAGCAGATTCTGCCTGGTTCTGTGGATGGAAGTGTCCTTTGATCACCTCTAGCAGAGCTGATCAAATTGCGCAGTGATCCTGAGGCTTGCCCCTGTAGCTGCTTGGAGTATTTTATGTAAAGGTGACATAAGTGTGGTAGATTTGATCTATCCAGACCATAAAGAATTTCACACAGTGCCATTTGGGAAAATTATCAATAAAGCTACAGAAGAAAAATAGATTCACAGGCTATTGAACAGGCTACTTAAGAGTAAACAGTGATGTGGTGGAGGAAAATGTGAGAGCAGGAAGTTAGTAGCGACATTTCTTGAGAATGATTCTTGGTACTAATCTTGTTTAATGCTTTTATAAGCAATTCTGGCACACAGAGTACACTAAAAACCCTGATGATGATACAAAGTTGAGAGGCTAAAGATATGCAGCAGAGCTGGGTGTCCTTGAAGGCTACAGTAAGAGAAACAGGATGACTTTCATCAGAAAAACAGCAAAATTGCCTGCTTGGAGAATAAAATACTCCTGTTATAATTGCAACTTTGTTAAACGAAGGGGGCTGGCAAAGGTGAGATGCTGACATAATGTGGCTGTGAATAAAGCAAATGTAGTATGTGCGAAGAGGCTGGATAATGGCAGAGATAAGAGGGTATAAATACTGTTGTCCAAGGCACCAGTAAAATTTCCTGGATGTATAACCAGAGTAGCTCATGTAGAGGAGTTCAAGCCAGAACAGGTGCGGAGACTGAATGGGGAGCCTGGCCTGGAGAGCACCCACCGCATCTGGCTGCTTTAGTTTACCAGAAGGCCAAGAGTTACTGTGATTGATGTCTTGGAGTGTGCCAGAAGTAAATGACTCTTCCCCTTCTTTGATATTTAAGCATCAGGGCAGCGTTGGTCCAGGACCAAGTAAACAGGCCATTAATAAATTTAGATGGAAACTAGAGGAAGGTTGCTGACTCTCTGAGCAGGGAGACTTTTCTGTTCCTTCTGCTCTTGGCAGGGAGTACTAGATCCTAGCAGGCGTTACTGGTAGAGTTTTGCCTCCTTCCATGTTCCTTGCTTCAGATTTCCTCAGTGCCTTGAGAAAACAGGTTCAGTCTAGGAAAACCAGAAGAGTTTAATGCTTCTGACATTGTTATTAACTTTGCCAGTAAACTGTTCTAGGAAAAGGAAAAAGCATATTAGGTGGTCACTGCCTCTATTTCACTATCCACTGAGGGCCTTGCATAAAATGTAGGGGATGTAGCAGGAATGTATGAGAAAACCGGCATCCATTTCTTTGGAAACAGTTCAGAACAGGATGTACATGAGGTCAGCCCTTCATGTTTGAATTTTGAGATAGACAAGTGGGCTGACAAAGACAACTTGCGTTACTCCTTGTTCCATTGATCGCTCAATGACTTTGCAGCCTTTGCTTTTGGTAGAATACTTTGATGCTTTAGCTGTCGTGGGATCAGCGTATAAAGGTTGAAATACATCTCTCTGCCTAATGGATGCTGGTGCTCCTAAACTTGAAGATCATGTTAATAAATAATTTTGTTTCTTAGAACTCTAGGTTCTATTTTGACTAGATGAGATGAAGGATTTGATAAGACATTTTTTTAGGAACATAGGCTTTTCACATAGTTCTTGCATAAGGTACGGAATTTCCAGTCAAAACAAAGGAGCCACATTCACAGTAGCAAATTCTCCAGCAATTAGGGCAGTTACATGGGACTGGTCTTTAACAGAAACCCCCAATAGTATGTGAATAAATGTTGGAATGGTTTGGCTTCCTCTTGAGCTTCCCATCTGGCTTACAAGACATTTGCTGAGTAATTTGTGTCCATGTGGCTTTCATGTATTGATCTAAAAATACAAGTGCTAACAACGTTTGTACTGTCAAGCCCTCTCTTGCTGCTTGCTCTTATGATTCAGTGAATGGAATTCAGAACAGCGATGGTTTGGCATTCGAGAATGGCTCCAGTTCTGTCGCTTGGGAAATAATGGTTTTCAAATGAGCTTATAGTTGCATGCAGCATAGCAAACTGCTAAAACTGCAGATCTGGAGAAGTTCCATAAACAGTGGATAGTTTTGACTAGCCACTTGGATTTTAGACGTTATGTAGATTTGAAGTAAGGCAGGTATCTGCTACGGGGGAGAAAAGTGACACTGCTGCTGTTTAGTTATGTGTCATTCAGCGTTGGAATAGATGTGCTTTCACAGTGTGGTCACTTCTGTTTCAAAAAACAGCTTTTAAAGTAGCCTATTAATTTGCAAACTCTTCCTTTGGACTAGTATTTGGTTACTGCAAGGTAGGTTAAAAATGCATAGTAATTTTTGAAGCACCTCATCGGAGAGAATTTGCTGTCTTCCTTCTCTTCCAGCCTTAAAAAGCATATGGTTGTTGATAGCCAGAGTGTGTGTGTAATAAAGATGGCACAGCCGTAACATACTCGGCTCATTGAAGGAGCCAGATTGCTTTGACTTGCTTTCATTTGCAATAAATGGGATCTTTGGCTGTCGCTTTTATACAACAAACCCCCACAAATGGTTCATATGGATTTGGGCACATAATGTTAATAGCACTAATACTTGAAAGTAATCCTAATTCTTGAACTGCTTCTCTTCTTAGTGATTGAATTGAGGGACTGAAGTAGCCTCATGGGTCATAAAATGTGAATTTTTAAACCCTGCAGCATTCAAGTTACTTTAACATGTTAGTTCTTTACCCAAAAAGGCGCAGAAATCCTTAAGACTAAATAAAATAAAAATTGGAAAAAAAAAAAAAAAGCATGCACACACACCAAACCTGCTGTTCCTGAACACGGTCATTTTCTGCATAAGTAAATTCCGGAACATTTGTGATTTTTTTAACAGATAAAAATACTTCTATACCTTTCAGAGGAGGCTTATTTAGCATTTAACCATAAAATTCCAGCTATAAATTGGTAACAACCTTTCAGCAACTTATTTGTGGAAGAGAAATACTTAACACTTGATATAACAAATGCCATGAGACTTTATAACTTTGTAGCGGAAATTTCCATCCTGATACTTGTACCTCAGGGCTTGAAATGTTTGATTTTTGCATCTGTAGCTTTTCTCAGGAACCGTCACCAATACTGTGTGTACAACCAATCAAAACGCCAGCTTGTTACTTCTGCCCCAAGGATGAAGGAAGAAAAAAAAGATGCTTTCTTTGAGAATTTTTCCTTCTATCACAGAAGATATGTAAATTATCCTGTTTACTATAAATTACTATTATTATCTTGCCACAGTTGTGTACAGAATATTGTACAGTGATCAGCATTTCCAAAATTCTCAGAAAAAATCTAGGCAGACTGCAGTCTGTTTCTCTTACCTTTTATAAACTTTTATTTTAAAGTGAGGTTGGTGATCTCAGCTGCTGCTTTAGTCATAATGGACACAGAACTTGAAACCGTTTTAATGTTTGTGTTTCTCAAGTGTGGTAACTGTATCATCAGTGCAGGACTGTGCGTCAGAGCAATGTTAACGTCGTGTCTTGGGCTTTTTCTTGCAGTGATGCTACAGCCTTTTGACTATGATCCTAATGAGAAAAGCAAACACAAGTTTATGGTTCAGTCTATGTTTGCTCCAGCTGATACTTCAGATATGGAGGCAGTAGTAAGTATTGAAATTAATTGAAATGGATTTCTTTCTGGTTGTATAATTTTATAAGACCTTTTACTGTGTTGCTTGAGGGCTATTGTCAAACCATACTGGAATGATCCTTGAAAGCTTTGCCAGATTTCAGTCTCAGCGCATGGCAAGGTGTTCTCTGTTCTTTTCGAGCCCCAGGAATCTTGCACTGAAAGACACAGTTGATGTCTGTGATTCCTTCTTTAGGGTGATTCTGTCAGTAATGAGATGCCAAGCCATGAAACAGATGTTAAGTGGTTGTAATTTTTTTCAATATATCATTTTTTTAGAAAGGCCAACTGGAACTATCTATTCTAAGAACATATAGAATATGCTCTTAAACCTGTGGCATCTATTGTATTTTACACCTCTGCTTTCAGTCTTGAGTCTTCCCTTGAGCAGCTCCTTTTGCCAGCAAGAACCAGGAGGATGATTTACAAGTGCCGTATTTCTTTTTTTATCCCTACCTATGTCTGTTGTGGCTTGGGTAAATGAGAGGCCCTCAGAGATTTTGTACGGTAGATTACAAATGAGAGTGACAGAAGCATGTAGGTGCTGAAGCAAAGAAGGACAAAAGATGCAGAAATAAGATGTCAGGCTACATTATGACAACTTGGAATGGGCCAAACGAGTATGTCAGTGGGTGATTTTTTCCAGTAACAGCAAGATCTGTTACTGCAAGAAGGTGCAGGGAAGCTTTCTCTGGTCTAGCTTTTGTTAGCTTGAGAGAATACTCAGTAGCTGTTGAGGACATAATAAAACAGAAAAAAAGCCATTAGTCCAAAGTGTGGGGCTTGTGTGTGATGTATACATGTGTTTTACTTAAAGCCAACCCCCCAAAACCTCCGAGTGTATATCATGGCTTTTTTACAGTAGTCTTTCCAATATGCATCTTTATCTGAATAGCTTTACAAAGCTGCAACACTCTGCAGGGTTAATAATTTCTCTTCTGAACGAGATTTATGGAACTATATTTGTTTAATGGCCTCAAAATAAGACCCAGTGGAAGAAACAGCACTAGTAATAAAATGTCTGCATTGCTAGAAAGATAAGCCAATCTGCTGTTCTTTCCAAGTCTTTAATTTTCATGAATTACTTTATACCATGAAAAATTTTATTCTGGATGGCCCTTTCAGTTTTCCAGAGCTCTCCAGACAATACAGTTTTTTTTCCTATAACACTTGATCAGTTCTCAGTTTTGTTACCGCTCTCCAAATCTCTTCCTATTCTGGCTAAACAGGTGAGACAAATTACTGAAGTACTATAAAGCTTTCAACACTTCACAGGCAGCCAACGAGCTCAAAATAGAATTCTGACTTCAGCCACGGAAGAGCTGAAGTACGATTCCACTATTGAGGATGAGTCAAATACTTCTTCAGGTTGCACAGGGGCCAGCCATAATTTGACACCTACTTGAGATATGCCGAGCGCTACCATACTGCCAGAAGTATGGTCAGAGTGAGAAGAAGGACGTGAGAACACCAGAACGTACACATGGACGCTTCTTGCTGTGCATCACTGCTATGAATCAACCCTTTTCAGTTCCGAGTTCCAGCTGATACTGAGCGAAGATTTATAACTGTTAATCCCTATTAAAAATATTGGAAGGAAACTTTTTATAGTCATCTTCCTAGTTGAAGGGGAGAAGACAAGAGAGGAAGCTATCCCGTTCTCAATGTAGCAGATTTGTTACTGCTTAGACATTACTGCTGAAAAATAAGGAGGTGGAAAACAAGGAGGGGGAAGACCAGTCCTGTACTTCATAGCAGACAAGAAGAAAACCTCCTGTGAAGTTCAAAGCACTTGAATAGGAACTCTGCTGAACAAAGGCTTCAAAACTAACATTGTTACTGATTTGGGGTCTTGTTATCTTCCCCTTTCTTGGAATGCATCTCTCCTTTTTTTTTTTTTTTCTTTAATCGGGACCATAGCTCCCCCTATCTATGCTAATTACTCTTACACAATTCCCAGTTCTCTCATAAATTACCTGTATACATTTCAGACTATTCAGAATAATTTCCTTCATGGTATCTGGTCATTCTTTACCACTTGGTTAGGTATCTGGTTTTGTTTTTCAGCATGTATGTGGTTAATGACATGATAAACATGGGGTTTTACATGAGTCAGGTGATGTTATTTGTTTATATAATATACTGCATTTTCCATCTGCCTTATTATACTAGTATGTTTAATATTAAATTATTCCAGTGGAAAGAAGCAAAACCAGAAGAACTCATGGATTCGAAACTTAGGTGTGTGTTTGAGCTACCAGCGGAAAATGATAAGCCTGTGAGTATTTTCAGATGCATATTGAGCCTTTTAACTTAATACCGCAGTAAATCATGTTAAGTGGCATGTTTATACAGACAGCTCTGCTTCACTGCCTGGATGGCAGCACCCTTTGAAAACACTATATAAACTATTTAAAATCTCAGTGATGCTTAATATAACTAGCAGCTAATTTGAACAATTTAAGTGCAAACAAGTACAGAGAAATCTTTGAGTTTTGTTTTCACTGAGTGATAAAGAACATATCAAGAAAAATCAGAAGATGCTGATTGATGGTCATAAAGCTCAGAGTTTATCCTGGAGGAGTTATAACCAGCAGCATGATAAATTTGCCTGTCCAACACTCCTCTTTTCCCTGATACAACACTCATGTTAGCAAAGTAAAATGGTAGAAAGCTAGTAAGGAAGACAGAAATGCAGCAGCGTGAGCAAGTAAGTGTCCATTCATATCGTGGAACATGGTGTAAGGACATTTCTATGCATGCAGGGACTGAAAAGTCGAGGTCATTCTGCCAGCACTTACTGCTGCTGATCTGGTGTTTTGTGTGAGACAGAAAGAGCCACAAGTAACGGTTACAGAAAGAAAAATATTGTTTATTTCTTTTGATACAGGCACGTTTGAGGTGTGCACAGACAATTTTACCAGATTCTCCTCCTAAATACCAGGTGTGTG
>JAVSBS010027271.1:0-25904 GCA_033124195.1 Coracias cyanogaster | reverse complement strand
GTGTTAATAACTAACCAGAAATCACTCTATCCTTTTTTAACAGCATGACATAGAAATAAATAAAATTGTATCCACAACTGCAACAAAGACAGATTCCTCTGTAATGTCTAAATCAATAAGTTCTTCTTTGGATGACACTGAAGTTAAGAAAGTAATGGAAGACTATAAGAGGCTTCAAGTAGAAGTTCAGAGGTTACGGGAGGAGAATAAACAGTTTAAGGTAAAGATTTGTCTTTTTTTCCAGATTTACCCTTTTCCTAAAAAAGAGGCTTCCCACTGTACAGGTTTGGTTCCCTGACCTTGGCACAATATTTTAATATTGTCTATATATTAAAAGATAATTTACGTTTCTCTCTGTATACTGAGTAGAAGTGTTGAAATCAATGCTGCTTCTGAAAGGAGTGTACATGTCATGCAGTCAGAGACCCTGATTCTATAGCAACCCAAATTCATGAATTCCCTCTTACTTTTTTCCTTTTCCCACCTAATTTTCTCAGTGTGAATTAAGCATGTTGGATTTGGCCCTCTTCTCCAGCTGATGGGAGCTTGAGGGCGGTGGTGTGCAAATCCTGAGTAGTTCAGTAATTGCACCTATAGTTTGCAGCTGAAATGACCAAATTAAGACAAATTAATAGGAAATGTGCTTCCCGTCATATCTGGCACATCGCTGTGAAATCAAATAATTGGGAACCACACTGAGAAACTCTTTTTACAGTAATTTAACTTGTTCTAAATATTTAGTTTCATAGATAACAGCATGAATGAAAACTTGGAATTTGTGGCTGTTGGAGCCCAGTGGAAGGAACCCTGTTCCGTCAGCTCTGATGCTGCTTGGCTGGCTGATGCTTGAAGAAGTCCTTTGAACATTTGTAAACCAGTTTTGTTTTGCACACAGAGACAATTCCTGTATATAGCTGAGACACGACCTCAACTTCTCATTGTGTTCTTGTTCTGTCAGTGTCTCAGTACTATAAATACTATATCATTTTATTTTATTTTTTTGCAAATCAGTCTCAAATAAATACTCTACGCTCTTCCCTTTGTGGAGTGTTAGAAACATAGGTAAAACATCAGAAAACAATGTTAAATTACTGCCAGTGACCAGGTGCTCTCAGTGTCAGGCTGGGTCACTGTCAAAAGGAGTTAAAATATTTAGAATGAAAATCTGTTCTTTCTAGCAAGAGAATTATTATACAGGTAAACAACATGTGACTGTTTACAAAAATCAGGTGTCCCCATCGAGACTTAAAGCAGTAGTGAGGTGTCAGCTAGTGCGTGACTTTTAATATATTAATTTTTTTTCCTCTAGAACATTAGGTTCCCCTTTAAATTCAACTGACCTACGCTGAGCCTTTCTAATTTCACTTATCTGACAATTTTTAATGCTGTCGTAACTTCTATTACAATTTTATTTCTTGACTGTTATGTATAGACTGCAGGCTGTTGCTTCAGTATCTTACACTTTTGCACTAGAAAACTGTATCACATGAAATCTAACACTATTGCCTCAGCTGTGTACAAGTTAGGTCACAAAAGGCCCATTTTACCGTGGGTGGTAACATTTTTACATGGGTGGGTGTTTGTGTGTGTGGAATGGGATGTGCTAACATCACACTGGTGCACAACAGTTCCCATCGAGGAGATGTGGAGAACATTGTCTCCACTTGAAATGATAATATCTGGTGTTATGATGTTGTTCTATCTGTTATCTCATACATCTTTAAATCAAGAGAGCTGTCAAACTCATACCAGAAAACATCCTAATTATTGCCATTAGTTTCTTGTCAAAATGTCAGCATTAATATGATGGAGGAAATAGATTTCCCTTCAAATGCTGGTAAAATTTGCTTGTGACATCTGCCTAGGGGAATGATGAGTCTAATTTCCTTCAAGTTGCAGATTTTTCACAACCTATTTGAGTTCTGTTGAAAAGCATTTTCCCCAACAGCACTATATTTGCTTACAGAGCAAGAAAAGCCTCTTCACGCCATTCCCTCCATCATAGTTTTTGAAGTTCTGGAGCCATGTCCAGACTTCGGACAATTGTTCTTGCAGGCGTCCTCGTTGCTTCCCGTTACCTTTGTCCACAGGAGTAAACTTCAGCTAATGTATGGTTTTTGCTCTGCTAATCAAGTAGGTAGAGAATTCCTCTCCTATCTCACTGCCCTTCTCAGGATTATCTAGGAAATAGAGCTCTAAATTAGCTATAAATTAGCTTTCGCCTATTTTATTATGCCCACCTAAAATAAATACAAGGGTGAATATTTAAGGGTTTTTTTTTCCAGTAGAAATAATCAACATATCTTCCTTTAGGAAGAAGATGGACTGCGGATGAGGAAGGCACCCCAGACAAACAACCCAATATCTGCTTCTGCAGCTGCTGTCAAGGACGAAGGGCTCAGCTCCAGACTACTTGCTTTGGTGGTTTTGTTCTTTGTCTTTGGTGTAATTATAGGAAAAATAGCCTTGTAGAGGCAGCATGCTGGAAATTGTAAATTGGTTTGATGGTTCTGCCATATCATTGGATTAAATTTATTCATAACAATGTTTAAAGAAAAAAATTAATGTATGACATCTCACAGGTCTTGCCTTTAAATTACCCCTGCACAAATACTATGTAACATAATCTAGAAAGTTTAAAATGTACAATGAGTGAATGAATGAAAGAGAATATGCTTCAGTGATGAAGGGGGAGAGAAAATCCTGATTTAACACTACAATGGAATATTGTATATGTCATTTTAAACATTCTTAGACCCTGGTACATGTTGCTGGATTACCTCTTTTTAAAAAAAAAAAGGAAAAAAAAAAAAGGAAAAATAGAAAAAAACCCGATTCCTCCACTGCTGGAGCTGGCCCTATTGGATGTTTGGAGCTGGGTTAGGCAGGAGGTGTTGATATCTTCTGTAAAATATGTTAATCCACCATTCTGCTCATAAATTTAACAGTTTCTGTCAGTGTCTTCAACTCTGTGCAAGTTACCAATTTCTTGGCACTTAAATGAATAGTGAGAAGCTGAAAAGAATTGTATGTGGCAGTGCTGAATGTGCTAGGCATCATTGAGAGGCGTATATTGACTGGTATGACACTCATTTGGAATAAAGGTCAATGCCTTGTTCTCATAAAGGGACCAAGCTACATTGCTGTTGGTTCAGTTAGTTGAATTAAAATGTTATTCAGAGATGTTTAATGCATATTTAACTTATTTAATGTATTTCATCTCATGTTTCCTTATTGTCACAAAATTGACTAATACTATATGGTATGAAAAGGCACCTGTTTAAAGCCAGTGACTAGAACTAAAAGTTTGCTGCTGTAGTGATGCAAGATTCTTCTGCCGCCTGGTGTTTGGGCACTACACAATTGTTGGGAGTTTTGATCATCTGAGCATTGGAGAAACAGTGGTCAGGAAACTGTTTTTGTATGTAAATAAGTCTATCTAGGGGAAAAAATATTAGTAGTAAACTAGTCCTATGCCGTAAAAGACCAATCCTGTTTGACTATGTAGCATCTTAAAAAAAAAAGAAAAAAAAAAAAAGAAAAGAAAAATTAAATAAAGCCCCCAAATTAATGTTTCCTTCGTTACTTTTGTCATGTTCTCACAGTTTTAGAGGGGGGGAGGAAACAGTATTCTCTGTCACCTTGGTTTATGGAGTAACGAAACATGCAGCCTTGTTTCAAGATGACTTTTTTTTTTTTTCCCCAGCCTAATTTTAAAATCAGTCCAAAAACCCTGTCAGGAGCCTGATACACGTAAGCGTTGTTCAGAGTAACCATGCTGCCTGCTGAGGTACAAGGTAACTTCCCATTCTTCAGTTTAGTTGGATTCAGTAGTAGCTCAGACTCTTGATAGCATGTTGAAAGTAAAGTTCAAGTAATTTTGTTTCTAAGCATACTTTTAGTACAAGATACAGAAATTCAACATGTTTTAACATGTTGAACTTCAGTAGATGAAATATCTTTTGAGCAGGTAAATTGCTGTATATTCTTAGACTGTAGGTCCAAAAACCATCAGCAACAAAAGTCTGGGTTTTTGCTTTTTTTTTTTTAATAGCACCTTTTGGGATTAAGATACATCTTTTAAAGGTGACTTCTTTCATTCCTTTATTACTCCTGTGATTCCTTGAGAACGCTGTTTGGGCTGCAGCCTGTCTGCTGCATTCCGTGACCTTTAGATTTGTTCCACTTGTCTCAAGGGTTTGCTGCTTTGCAAGTGCAAATAAGTGAAATTCTATGTGAGGTTTTATAAGAAAACAGGCCAAAAAATATTAACTGGTGTGTTCCGCTTATGAATGCACCTCTAGAAGATTTAACAGAAATGAGAGGTGCATCTTTAGCATTTTAAAATGCTAGTGCCTTGTCTGTTTGGGGTGGACGTGCCAAAGCTATTCAGGTGTGCCTGTAACGGGCAGAGAAGATGGGACATGAGCTGGAAAGAACGAAGCAGTGAATTGTGTGACAAATTGGGCAGAACTGAGCAAGGAAAAGATACTTTCTGGGCAGTAGAACCTAATGCAAACTTTCACAGGAAACATTTTAAAAGAACTTTTTCAGAAAGACATGGTTGTAAGTGATGTTGCAAAATTAGTTTTCATGGCTTTGAAGAATGTATTTGAGAAAACTTTTATGGAATGGGGACTGAGCTATGCAGTATTTTTTTTTTTATGAAGCTGTAAATATCTTGATCTCACTAAAAATCTGTTATCAGAAGAGCTGAATTCCTAATTGGCTTTGAAAAAAAATATATTTTTTGAGAGCTCTTTGTTCTGCTGAAAAACAGCCTCAGAAATTTGTTTTAGACAAAAATCGCTGTCTTTGCAGGACGGAGGGAAAGGATCAAAGCTTTAGACTGGTCTCTGGTGAGTGTGTCTGTGGTAATGTTCAGGCAGAGTTTACACACGGCGTTAGCTACCACGCTTGGCTTTGCTAGCACAGGCGCCTCCCAGGTGAAGAGGAAGGCCAGCAGTGTGTGTCCTCCTCCTCGTGCTCGGTAGTCACTCTTAGGGACCTCTGACAACTTGGAACTTTAAATGGTTTGTGAGTGAAGTGGCTCCTGTTGTTTGCCCTCCAGGGTTCTAAAGAGCTCGCAGAAAACACTCCTGCTTTGCTAGATGCCTTCCAAACGTGATCAGGGAGACCAGCGGGAGGACCTTAGTTAAGGATCTGTTGGTAAGGACTGTAGCCTGCTGCTGGGGCTGGCCCACACCCGTCAGTCTTAAACACAACTTAAATTAACTGCTCTTACTTTGAAGCATAAAATTCTGAGGTCTTTCCTAACGATTTCTGACAAAAGCCTGAACAGACAGCAGCACTGGATTGTCTGAGTAATGCTTTGCTTTTGCTGAGCTTAAAATAAAATGACTGATCAGTGGAATCCTTATCACCTACTAGAAGGAAAGCTAAGGATATGTTTTTCCTCTGAGAAAGGCCAGTGTGTAGCTACATTGCAAAAATATATTGGGTGGATCTTAGTAAGCCACCTGGATCTTTTTAAGTTGTTCCTCACGTGGTAACAGCAGAACAAATGTTTTCATGAAGTATTTATAGGAAGTTAATTATTCTGGAGGGCATTGTATATCTTAGGACGTTATGCATGAAACATCGAATTTCTAAATAGGATTATTGTCTGGTGTTTGCACACACCGCCAGATATTAGAAAATTGTAATTGATACATGGTAGTTATTACTTAATCTAATGATTGTCCTTACTGTTATTTTAAGATGCCCACTTGCATACACATTCACTGTTGATCTTTGTCAGAGCCAGTAGAGGTGCTTAGGTCGGCTTCATTTTGTGGAGCTTCACACTCCTGCTGCACTCTCGGGGCAAATTTGGTATAGAGATAGATCTAAAATGTCTTGGAGCCTAGTACTGGGAAATGGCTGGAGAATGGTTTCTACTATTTTCATGTAGTTATCCGCATCTTAAAGCAAAGGTTCCACGTGTGAATGATCATAACTACCGCTCTGCGGTGGCGGTTGTCAGCTGTGAACGCACAACTGGAACAGTTGCACGCACGGGCTGGGCACCCAGTTCCAGGTTACTGTCGAATGGCCTCGGGGATCGGAGAGCCAGATCGTGTCATGTGTGTCATGTTGAGGGGGATTGATGTACCATAATGTAATTTTCTAAAAACACAGGATTGTAATAGCCTGATGGTGGTATTCCATGTTATTTTTTTTTTGTCCTGAAATGCTGTTAGGGGGATAAAATTGGAACGTCACTTTGCAAATGGCTGGAGTTTCTTCTCACCAATAAACTATAAAGGGTTTCTATTTGCTGCACATGTGAACTTGCAACTCTTATTGTGGTCTTCACCTAGCGGTCAGCACATTCACATAGTGGGGCGCACACAAAGTGGGTTGTTAATGTCTCAAGATACTTACTGTTGCCGTTGCCTCATGGAAGAAAACTGTGTCATCCCTTTCCTTTAGAAAATACGGATGACGCTTCCATCTCTGAACTGGGACACCTCCTTCATTCTCTGCCACAGTAGTCACTTAACTGTAGTATTCTGAGGTTTTGAAACTGCACTTCTCTTGTTCTACATGCTGTCCCGAAATGCCATATCCTGAGTTCTGTTTTCTATATAAGGTAACTGAGAAAAAACCACAACCAAAAATCCCTCTGTTTGAAATTAAAGAACATGTAAAACAAGGCCTCTGCACTGGGTGTTTGTTGTGGCTGTGGTACAGCTGCAACAGGACTTCACAGCAGCCCTGGAGCAGCTCGGGGTGGAGAGCTGCTTTTTCATGGTGTGACAATGGGTCAGCATCTATTACTGGAATCCTCAAGTGAGCACGCTGAGACGGGACAGATGGTGGCTGAATTTCAGAGCACAGATTTTGAGATTTTCTTTCTTCAGTCAGAAACAGTAATATAAAAAGAAGAAAGCAAACTGTGCAGAGTGAGACTAGTTCAGGCCTGTATGTGGAAGTTACTGTTCTTTTTAACCAGAGACGTGTCTACAAATGTAATTCATAAATTAGGAAATATTTGTATAAACCAATGTTCAGGCGTTTTAGAAAGAACAGCAACTACTGAGCAGGGCTCAGGCTGGCTCCTGGGGGAAGCCCAGCAGCTCTCTAGATACACTGCATTAGGAGATGACAATGGGACACAGCGCTAGTATAAATCATCTGGTGCAGCTAGATAAATAGCGGGATTTATTGTTCAAGCAGGGCAGTGCCGATCCTTTGGCCATGTCCAGTTAAGATTTCTTTATATTATGCCGACAGCTTCCTGTACACTGGATCACTGTGTCTAAGGGGTGTCGGTGCAGAAGTGACATTAGTCATTGGGCTGTTAATAACTTTTATTTTGATTAGCTTCAGAGGACTAAGTAATTGTGTGTTTACTCAAATCTGCGTAACTATAAAATCCGTTTGTTTTATTAATGGGTTGATTGTTTTTTACTGGATAAATGTAGATTATTTTTTAAAATAACACAAGAGCCAGCCAGAAATCTCTTCCATGTAGTATTGTAATAAGCATATACTTGCATGCTTCCAAAATCACAATATACCTGTTGCTTACTCTGCTGTTCCCTGTGGCTCCATTTCCTTTCACAGAGCTGCTTTCACATTTGTACTTTGAAGACTAAAACTTTTGAAATCTTTACTAAACTTCTATGTAGATCTTTTTGCCTTCCAGTCCAGGCCCAAGTTTGTCCTGCAGCTTCTGCGTGAGTGAGAACTACAGAAAGGAACGCTGAGTCTGTGAGCACAGAAACAAGGCTGCTTTTTCTTGGAGCGGACTTGAACTTTGGATCTTTCCTCCTATGATCTGTCATTAGAAAATGGCCTTTTCCAGATGGCAAAACAAAAGAAGTTAAAAAAACAAATGAATTAAGAAGAATTAATTGAAGCCGCGTATTACAAGTTGACATTATACATCTGGCATTTCTGTTTATGTTTCTGCATCAGTACATTTCATTCTTATTTAATAAGTTCATAATTTTATGACTTTTTTTCAAGCTTTCGAAGTGCCTATGAAGAACTGAATAACAGCCCTTAGTGAAGTATTATTCCCAGTTTAGCTTTACTTCATCTTTTTTTTTTTTTTTAATCAAATCTTTTTCTTCAGTGGATAAACTCACAAGATTAGAAAAGCCTCTTGAACTCCCTCATGTTTGAGTTGGCGGAATTCCCACACACAATTATCCACACAACTACTTTTAAACGACCTTTATTAAGGCTGTACAAAGTCAAGCACTCAGAAGTCAGGAAGTGGCAAAACCAAGTTTATGCACTGTTAGTTTGGCCACTTCTTGAGACTACGTTGCGAATTCAAGCCTTCGCTACCAGGTCAAAAAGTGAGCTACAGCTGCCCGAAGTTGTCTAAAACTGCCCAGTTTTTGTGCACCTAACCTTGGATAATCTTAAAATCTGTATAATTAGGGTTTTTTAAAGTTGAGTTTAAAAGACAGCATCCCGGTATTGGGTATAACCCACGTGTGTGTCAGGATGGAGTCCTTTATGTTGTGTGTGGACGCCCATTCTTGGCCTAAGCATCAATGCAGTGTTGAGTAACTCCGAGCTGAAGCCGCAGTTTTTGTTTTCATATTTCACTGGGAGGCCACACACAAGTGCGACTGGAGACACAAATTTTTGCTTCAGTTCTGAGCCCAAAGGAGCATTCTGCGAAGGCCGCAGACTCTCCTGCACAGTTTCTTTTCTGATCTGTTCCGCCTGGGCTGTGAAATCCCACTCCCTTCCCTCCCTCAGCCCTTTGTTTCAGTCCAAGTCATCCTTGTTTCTTCACTGCTCCTTGGCAAAGAAAGTGATGTTCAGCCGAGTGTCTTTAAACGGCTTTTCTTCTCTGCTGCCTATTTATTTTCCATCTTGGTCTCTTTCTTCCCATTGCCCTTCCAGTCTTGCTCTTCCCCAGCTGTCCTGGACTTTGGGCCTGCGGGAGCGGCCTGCGGCTGCCGGGCAGGGCCTCCATTGACATACATAGACTCTAACTCTGCTCCCAGGAGCCTTTTCCCATCGTAGGCAACCACTCACCTTTCTGCTTCCTCTTTGATCAAATTTGCTCCGTCTTCACCCTGTGAAGAGTTTGGAGCAACGAGTCTTGTCAACCAGCCCCTTTCTGTCTCCAGCTTTTTTCTGCCGTTCCAAAGCAGCCTATTTATTAACGACAGATACTTTTTTCTATCCAGTGTGAGCTGTTTATCAAATGAAGCGCTATCTCAGTGTTGCTAATAGATCCAGAACTTTTCTGTGTGTTTTGTTCCAGTTTAAGAATTGTTTGGGAAATATGGAATGCAAAATACGTTCTGGAGTATTTTTAACAGAGGGGCAGGGAGATGCCTGGAAAAATAAGTTAGTGTTAATTGAGCTGCGAAGAGGAGATCGGCCCCAGATTTTTGTGCCTGCTGGAGAAGCAGAAAAGGCAACTTGTCGGAGTAGCTTGTGATATTAAAGAAGGCACAAAAGACTTTAATGCTCAGACTCAGTGGAGAAAGCTGGTAAATGTATCCATAGTGTTTGAAAATTGTATTTGCTCTGCTTTTTGGAGTGGTTAAAAAATAACTAAACTTTTGGAAAGTACGATATAAGTGAATGGGGAAGAGTTTTCTGAGACACGGGCCTGTTACTGCTGACTTGTAGCTGGTGCCAACCTGCCAGTGCGTGTTAGCTTGGGTTTCTTCACAGGTACAATAAAAAGGGATATATTTATTTCACAGGTGAAAGGAACCCAGTAGTCAGGACTAATGTTCGTTGTCTATGTCCTAGATCTGTTTTCCTAATCCAGCGTTAGACATGAAACATGAAGTTATTTGGTCTTGTTTATGTCAGATAAATGAATTGCAGAACCAGAAGTTGAAAACCCGATTACATTTGAGCTACACATACAGCCGTGCAGACTGCCACTGGGTGTGACTGGTGCTTCAGAAGGGCGTAGCCGAGCAAATTTTGTATCAAATCTAGTAGTGAAGAAGCAATTAGATGGAAAACTGAATTAGAATTGGCAGTTTTCTGGGTGAAAGGTATTAAATGGCCAAAGTCCCAATCATTTTGCAGTTGAGAAGGGGGACAGCTTTGGCTGACCGCCCATCTTGTTTCAGTGATGAAATGAAGGGGAAATGTAAAGTAATATAAAACAAATAAGAAAAGGGGAAGCAGACAACAGTCAACTCAAAAACAGGAGAGTTATGAAGTGTAGAAAATTAATAAGAAAGCAACAGCCAAAGGAAAGGAAAAACTTCTGGGCTGGAGTGCTTGGAGAGGCTGATAGAGAGCAGAAGTTCAGAGGAAATGTTGGCGGTTGGATAAGGACCGTTATGGACGCGGGTGACGAAGCTGCTAGTGATGATGCAAGAGAACGGGCAGGGTGATGTCATTCATTAGCAATGTTTAATATTAAAAATTACCATTTTTAAATTTGGTAGGTCTAGAAACCTTGTGTCAGTATTTCTGAGGGAGATGCCCGGGGCGGTCTCTGACGTGCTGATGAAGGAGGGCAGCCGGGACAGGAGGGGCGAGGGGAACTCGGGTAGCCGACACCCCGGGGGAGGAGGGACAAGGAGGGGAGCGCTGGCGGAGGAGCTGATGTGAGTCATTTCATTCTGTCTTGTGCCATTTTCTTTGGGATTAGAGGGAACTGAGTCTATCTGGGCCCCTGCAAAGCTTGGTGTTCTCTGACAATCACAGAAGTCATCGTTCAAAGAGAACCATGATGAACTGGGGATGCTCGCAGAAGGGTTCTGCTGGGACCCAGTAGGATTCTGGGGTTCCAGATCACCGGTAAAAATAGATGCAAAATCACTACTGATAAAATGTTAATGTGACAAAAACGGCCATACCCAAGACCAGAGTAACAGCTCCATGTGTGTTCCCAGTGCAGTCCCAGGGTAAAAGACTAATGAATAAGAATGTGGTTTTGTTTTTAATTAGCATTAGCAGTAAGTGATTATACCTCTGCATGTCTCAGCTGTGAGAGTTGGGAATTTTGGATGCCATTTGCATATTTACATTTTGAAAGAGAAGCTGAGTAATTGGAATGGAGGCAAAAAAAGATTCAAAAATTACGCATGGAGTGTGAAAATGCCTTAGAGAGGGGGAGAGAAAAAAACTCAGTTGGCTGAGTTATCTACCAAAATTGAGAATGCCTTGATTACAAGCGCACGAGTACCTTCCCGGGGACAAAACACTGAATGCTGAGCTCTCTGATCTTAAAAGGAGTGACACGACGAGAATCACTGACTGGCCATCAAAGCCAGGCATATTCAAATTGGAAAAAGGCACAAATTCTTAAGAGAGAATAACTGTGTAATGTAGGAATGTTTCTCCAGAAACTGTGAACAGAAAAATAAAAGTGACGATATTTATGCAAATAGCTTTTTCACGGCTTTTTTTTTCTTTCAGAAATATACTTAAATGGGGGGACACAGGAGGACAGAGAGGCCCCTGCTGAGGCTCGCTTTCGCAGGAGGTTTAGTCAGCATCGCCCACCTGCCGCGCAGAGCTGTGCAGCTCTGTCGAAGCACCAAGGGCTGCTGGAGCCTTGCCCTGCTATGGGAGGTGGTGGGAGCTTTCTCAAACCCTTGTTGCTTATGTATGTGATGTTGTCTTGTAACATTTCACATCAGGTCAATCCCATCACAACCTTGAAAGGATCCGTGGTCTTGGAGGAGTTTTTACACCGTGAGATATCTGAACACTTGCTAAGCTTAATACATTCTCTTACTATGTAAATGGAAAAAAAACCCCCATATATCCACACAAATCTCACGCTTGGGGGTAAATGTAGAGCAGGAATTGCCTCCCCGCTCCTCCACCCACCCTCTTGCTATGGACATCTTTGGGTCCTGCAGAAACACGCAGCTCTGCTGATGGGAGTCACGGGAGCCTTTCCTCTGGGCTGCAGTGAGTGACCGCTCTAGCATGGTGATGGAAACCATCTGCTGAAGATGGAAACTTCTCTGCTGAAGAAAACGTTCTGCCACGTGCATGGTTTACACGGGGCACAGCTGTGCTGCCCTGGACTTAGCCCAGTTCAGAGCATCTCAACGGGGACAGCCCAAAGGAGATGCCTCATTCTCCAGGATGCACTTCCAGTTCTTCAAACGTTCGCCCGCGGATCTCCATGCAGTAGCAGGCAGCAAAACCCAACAGCCCTTAGGAAGAGGGAGGGATTGTGCCTGCTGAACTAGCCCCCTGGAGAAGTCTTCTCCACTGATCGTAGCAGGAACTGAAGGTGAGGTAGCCTTTCTCTGTATCACCTTAAAAGTGTAACCGTTTATGTGCATGATTAATGCTCGATCATGTCTGGACCAGGCGAACATTGCCGACAACACTTATGTCACAATTGTATGCATTTAATAAGGATCTCATTTGAATTATTAGTTAATGTACAGATCCCCCCAAAGTATTTTTATGTTATAAACCCCATAATTTATCTAAGTACAAGCTGCAAGTTCGTAAATACAGCATTAAGAAGGTAGCTCTTGCATAGCCGGTTTAACAAAATGCCCTTTGTGAGTAAGATATACAGGCTTATTTGGAGAGGATTAAGCTACTGGGAGGACGGCTTCTCCAAGTAAGTTATATGCTCCTTAGCTGCAGCTGACAGGGAATATAATTTTAGTTTGTCCTTCTTGTCGGTAGAAATCTGTCTGACCTGACTGTGCTGTTTGATTTGAGAATCTCCTCAGCCCATTGTTCACTAGAGGCAGATTTATAAAACATCTTCACCGGGATGAGGCTGGAAGTGACATTTTGGTTGAAAGGAGAGCTGGATTAACAACTGGTATGCCAGTACACCTCCTGAAAAGGAGACAGTGAAAATATATGGCCTGAGGAGACTTGTAAGCGAGCAGGATGCACGACAGCCTGGCAGTGCCTGTCTGCCGGGCAGGGCGGGCAGCGACGTGGGGCTGTTGCTGGTGTCCCAAAGCACCGGGAAAGCTGGAACAACGCAGCAAGGATGTGGTGTCTGCAGCTGCGCCGTGCTGAAGGGGCGAGCGCTTGTGCACAGAAGGGTTTCCCATTTACTGTATCTTCTTTTATGGCCGGGGTCAGGCTAACAGTCTGTCGAGGTAATGCTCTGTGAGGGCTGCTTTTGTACGTATCTAAGTGGAAGATTGTCTGTTGCATCTTTGTGTGCATACATACGCATGGGAACTGCAGGAAATGTCTGGAAACTGCGAAAGGCGTGATTAGCTGTGCCCTTACCAAGAACACTTGCTGACTGTTTATCTATTGCTGACTGACTCTGCGGATTAAATTTGCAAGAACAGCAATAAGGAGTATGATGGGAGGGAACTTAACCTCAAAGAAACTCAGCAGCTGACACTTGGGATGTTTGAATTCCATTTGAATCAAGCTCTTGATTAAATCTCAGCAACGTCAAAAGCTCCAAGCAGCAACTGTAATTGATGTCACTTGTTTCCCCCTGTGCTGTTGGTAAATTATCTATTGCAATGTGCAGCCTATCCATGGCACTGCGTTAAATTGGTACTTGGAGAGGGGAGATGAGGCAGTAAAGCCACAGGACTAACAGGATGTAGTCAGACAGATCTTCTTGGCTTCGTTCACTGTTGTTGGGTATTTTTAAAAAGCGTTTCCAGATCTGAGTGGAACGGATTCCAGATGTGCTCATTGGAAGGATATAAAAATCACGCTAGCACCAGGACTATGAATTCTGTGCTGTACCTGAGCAGAGAACTAGTCCCATCTTAGGAACAGAAGTGCTATAAACAATAAAAAGGCCACAGGCAAAGGTTTTAGTGCTTCATTCCCATTAGAATCCTTTTTTCCCAAGTACTTTAGACTGACATAGTTAGAGAATTCCTCTGATGCTCCAGCACACTGAATGAGAGGTGCCTGATAGGAGGTGGGTCGCTTGTCTGGGCTGTCGGGACTGGATCCGTCCGTGGGCCTCTCACCGATGTACAGCAGCCTGCGGTCTTTCGTGTCTTGCTCTGTTTTGAAAAGTTCGTACTCCGTGTGGGGCAGCCTGATGCCCAAAGCCAAACAGCCATTTGTGGGTGTTATGTCCTGCTCCACCCCAGCACTCCAGGCGCTTGTCAGCCCACAGCTTCCAGGTTCTGAGGAGTTCAGCATCATCACCGTCACCTGGTCCATTGGCGTCACCCGAGCCTGGGTGACTTGAAAAGCCAGCTCTGTGCCACCTCTCACCTTGGAGGAGGGGATGCCTTGGGTGTAATGCCCGGATGCATAGATGGTGAAAGTCGGCTGTTTGCAGAGCGGGTCAGAGTAGTGGTAGTAAAAACCTTCCCAGGTGTGGTTGTTGCCGTGGAATATGAAGTACCTGGTGAGGAAGAGCACGGCAGGTCGGACCTCGCAGTGGGTGCTCACCCAGCTGCCACTGAGCTGCATCGGCAGCTGAGCTCGGAGGGGCAGTATGGGGGGGTGGTGCTCGTCCGCTCTGTATATAACCCCACAGGCTGGGCAAGGATGCACATGGTGCTGCAGGAGACAAAGAATGTTTTTGTAAGCCAGCAAGGAAAAAACCCTTCCAGAATATTAAAAAAGCTCCAGCTCCCCTCTTATGCACCAGGCTGTTCAACTGCAGTGAACTTTGCCCAAGAGATCCGAGCAGATTAAGTGAGATAAAGCGCTGCCCTGGCTCTTTGCTATTCTGGTACAGGGAGGTCTGTGCCCTGAGGCCGCGCTGCCCGGTGCCAGAGCCTCTAAGGACAGGCTGCAGGGAGGAGGAGAGGGCAAGGGCAGCTGCTGAGGGCAGGGAACACTCCCTCGGCCCATCCAGCTTGTTCCCCGCAAGTGTTCCACTGCAGCCTCCTGCGCTTCCCCCGGCTGTGGATGAGGGTGCTGGCAGGTGTCAGCTACACCACCCCATTTCTGCACTAGCTCAGAAAAAATGATGCCGGCTTTTCAGCATCGGGAGGGGCTGCGAAACCTCGCCGTGGGGAGGCTCCTGGGGCTGTGGAGAGGGACCCACTGCAAAACAAGGGCCTGACCTTTGCTTCTCCTCTGCCTGAGCTCTGAGTCAAACCAGTCCTGGGGCTGATCCAGTGCCAGGAGGGGGTTTGTGTAGGTTGGAACTTTTACTCCATATATCACAAGTGATTTATTTTTAAATAACCAGGTTTTGAACGTTATTTCATTTTCTAGAACACGAGCTAATCTTTACTGAATTGTCGTATGCAGCAAGGTTAAATAACTCGGTAGTTAACTGGAGGGTGGGTAATTTACATGCAAGTTGATTGGAGTCTACTGTAATTTACTCATTTTCAGCTTGCTTTACTGCTACTGTCACGGTAATGAGTGCTGACAGGACACAGTACATTACGGCTAAATAATCCCAGAAGTTGGCAAATATATATGCTCTCCTTAGACAGGAAATTCTTTGATAATGAAAGGTAATTTGGGGGAGAATGGGTTTCTTTAAAACAGATATAAATTTAAGGGAAAAAGAGTGATATTTTCATAAAGGGGGGCAAAAAATAATTCTTAACATAGCTGTGTAACTCACCAGCACAGGCAAAGGGATGTTAGTTCAGAGGAAAGGGGGGAAAAAAAGAAAAATCCTTTGCCCAATAAAATTATCACTATGGACATGGAGCCAAAAATCTTAACTTGCTTAAACCAGTTGTGTGAAGTTATTTCTAACGTGTGGCAGCTTCTAATTACCGCCAAGTGGTGACATCATGTGCTGGTCCACTGGAGAGCTGTTAGCTGATTAATTACAGGGTTATATTCAGAAAGTGAATTTCAGTATCTTTAGGTTTGGGTTTAAATTAACTTCTAAAAGTGTTTATGTTTACCATCTGGTTTTGCTCATTTATATGGTTTTGGCCCAGGATAACACAAGTTTAACTGGTTTGAGACTGTTGCATTAAGGGGGAGAGGGCTGTTGCTCTGTGTTTGTCAGAGTTCAGTTACTGTAGTTTGGGGTGTGGGGAATTGTTGTCCCCAGAATGATTTTCCTTTTTTTTTTTTCAGTTAATTCCACTCTATCTAGTAAGGCTCAGAGAGGATTTTTCACCCCTTCTCACTGCTCAATCATTTCTGAGCTCGTTAGCTGTGATTCTGATAGAAATGTGCTTTCCTGGACGTCAGCTCACCTGCTGCAAAATACAGTAACATTTAAAATCAAATAAAAGTCAACCAAGTCTCCTGCTCTTTGACATAAATAAAGCTTTATTTATGTCAAAATGCAAGTTTGATTTCTGTGTAATAACATAATTGTATTCAGGGCAACTTCCTCTTCTAATGGCATTACACTGAGGACTAATGATTTAATGGCAGATGCTGCTTCCTTGCTCCTCTCTCAACCTGGAGGACACGACAAAGAACCAAAGAAGGGAGGAAGACAAGCACCAAAGAAGGGAGGAAGACAAGCGCCGGAGCTGGCAGCCTCTGATGACCTGCAGCCTGAAGCTTTCACTGGCTTTGGTGCGGGAAACTAGGAAACTGCATTTCCTAGGAAAACACAGAGCCAAAGCGAAGCCTTTATAGGCCCAGGCCCAGGCCAACACAGGCTCGTTTCTGGTGTTGGTTTCGCTGAGCTTTCACCCACCCGGGTCCTGCTCTCTCGGTAACGCAGGTGAACCCCATGTGCTGCAGAGCACCCCGGGACCCCGCTCCGCAGCCCCACACCCCCTGCCCCGTGTCCTTAGGACAGAGGGGTCTAAGTGCCGGCAGGCGGTCTTTTGGCAGTAAGGACATCACACCTGCTTGGCAAAGCCCACGAATTGATGAGGGGACCGCGTGAAGGCGTCGTCCTTACCACAGCACTCTGCATGGGCTGCTGATAACCAGTCGGTCTGTAGTGGAGCCTCTCGACCCACTCGGTGTGAATGTCCCCCAGGTACAGCTCCTCCACCAGCCGGCTCCCGCTCTGCTGCGGCTGCAGCAGGGGCTGGTAGCGCTGCTCCACCCGCACCAGGCTGAGCTCATGCATGGCGAAGCCCAAGGCGGCCGTGCAGTCGCGCTCGGTCTTGGCGCTCAGCAGTTCGTAGAGGGCTCCGGGAGCCCAGGCGCGCCCCGGGGGCAGGAACCCGCCGCAGCCCTCACCAGAGGTCTGGTTGATCCAGGAGGCCACCTCCCGCATGGCTTTCTGGCTGTGGAAAACGATGCCGACTTTGTGGAGGTGGTAGTCGGCCTCGGTGGCTCCTCGGGTGATCCAGGAGGCCTGGCGCAGCCGCAGCTTGCCCTTGATGACCAGCGAGTAGGAAGGGTCGCGGCAGGAGGGGTCCCAGTAGTAGAACTGGTAAGCCTTGAAGAGGCGGTTGGCGTAGAAGAGGTAGGATCGGGTGAGGAACTCGGGTCCCGGCCGCACCTCGCACCTGGGGAGGAGGCAGCTCTGAGGCACCCGCGGTGCAGGGGCTGAAATCCCTCCCCAGGGACACCCGGGCCGTGGGGGGAGCACGGGGGCGAGCAGCGTCGCGGGCAAGAGCCTCCCACACCCGCTGGCCACCCCTGCCTGATTCTGAGGTGGCATCTGCACCAAGCTGCGACAGCGCCAGAGGACCTGGTGATGCTTCGTGCACATCCCCAGGGAGGAGCGGCCGGGGCAGGGAGCACCGAGGCTGCTCTGCCCGCTTGAGGCGGGTGTGCTCAGCAGCAGCCCCTGAGAGCGGCGAGAGGCCGCGGGGCTCCCGGGGACACCCGGGGGCGGGGGGACCTCGGGCCTCCCTCCGGCCGGAGCTGGGTGCCCGGCGCCGGAGCAGGGTTTTGCTTCGGCTGCTCAGCGGTCTCGCTTTCCCCGCCCGGGCCGGCAGCACCGGGAGGGCGGCAGGAGCAGCGGGGCCGGGCCGGGGGGGGCTCAGGGCCGCGTTCCCGGGGGTCGGGGGGTGCCTTACCCGGTGGAGACCCAGCGCCCTTCCAGGCGGGGCGGCAGCCGCGCCGCGATCCCGGCGCCGTCCTGCAGGTGGCGCAGCTGCTGCCGGCACCGCGGCTCCCAGCGCAGCGGCGGCTCCGCGGCCGCGCAGGCTGCGCGGAGGGTGGAGGGGAGAGAGAGAGAGAGAGAGAGAGCGGGGAGCCCGTCAGCACCGCGCAGGTTGCGCCCGCGCCCCAGGGCTGAGCGCTCTCCGCGCTGCGCGGCTGCGGGGCCGGTCCCGCTGGGGCTTCCGCGCCCTAACGCAGCCCCGGGGCCGCGCCCGCGGAGAGGTGCGGAGGCGTGTGCGCGGCGCTGGGCTTTCTCGACCGCCGCACTGGCACGGGAATCGTTGCGAACGGCAGCGCCGGGAGCACCGCTGGGGCCGGCCGAGCTGCCAGCTCTTCCGCGGGGGTACCGCGGGTTTGTTTCACCGTTTTCCAACCGGAGTTTCATCTGAATCCAGCCCTTTTTCAGATGAAACCGGCACATCAAACTGCGCGCTCTTTGTTCGTGTTCTCCCTCTCCAAGCCATTGTTGAAGCAGTAAGTGAAGCGGGGAATTACAGCCTGGGAACAGGAGGCTCGGCTGTCGCCCGCCAGCAGGACAGTAATTCTGTCACTTACCTCATTTCCCATAACAGCGGATGTTTTTGGCTTAGGGAATGTGTGAACACTCGGCTAAATCCTGAAGACCTTTGCACGCACACACATATACATCCATATGTTCCTATAGATTATTCACTCTTTGCTTAAGCAAACTCCTGTTGCATTCACTGGGAGTTTGCTTCAGGAAGAAACTTTGCAACACCACAGATGAGCTCTCAGTGAAGCTCCTCCTGAAACCCCCTCGATGTTCAGCTGTCCTACAACTGTCCCATGTGGCAGAGCCGCTCCCTCGGCCTGGTGCTGCGCAGGGCTGCCCGGCCTCTGTGAGCCCAGCCAGGGCTCACTCGCTGTAGCTCTACTTCACGTCCTTGTATCGTGCTGGAAATCTGCACTTTATTCACTCCATACCAGTGGTCAGGACACGGGTTGCTTTCCAGCCTGCCTGTCAGCTGGGAAGAAAGCTCTAACATATACTCGTTACCTTCCCACAGAGCGAGGATGCTGAACAGCTGCACAGCCTGTGCCTCAGTCAAGGAGATGAAGATACGGTCACAACTGCTTGCCTTAGTCCTTCTGTGCCACATACATACTTCTATATCACCTCAACCATCCTGTGATCTTTGTCGGGAGATCTGCCTCAACCAGGCCCTTCACTGGGAAGGGAAACCCAAACGCGAACGATCTGGCTGCACATAAGAATCATTATCATAGAATCATTATGGCTGGAAAGGACCACCAGGATCATCAAGTCCCAGTCAGAGAACAGACAGGTGAGAATGTGGAGGACTCAAGCCTTGAGAATGCCACTGCTCTCCTAACAAGAGGCGTCTGCAGATGCAGCTAGCGCATACAGGTCTGCTGCACACCATGGGCAAGACTACGAGCTGCTGAGCAGCGTCAGCAAAATTCCCTGGCTCACAAGCTTAGGACAGAACACAAATATAAACATTCGGGGTGAGATTCACAGCTGGGGTCTACCAGGGAGGCTCCCCTGGTTGCCAGAGCGTCTCACCCCTGGCATGAACACATCCTGCACACGTGCACAGGGCTAAGTCTCTGTTACAAATCATCTGCATCCAAGCTTGCCACAAATACAAGCCCGAGAACAAGTCAAATAGGAACTCAATAATTAAATGTCTGCTGTGCAAGTCAGAGACTCCTGAACACGTGGCAAAGCAGAGAGATTCCTACTTAAACGATATTTTATTTCTAATCTAGTAAGACATAACTGAAGACATGGACAAATTCCCTCACTTCACAACGGCGCTGCCCTTTGCAGAGGTTTTACACGACATGGTAACAGGGTGCTTGAATTGTATTTGTGTAGATTTAAGCACACAAACCTCAAAACCACCTCAAAGGGAATAAACGCATGGCAAGCGAAGCCCCCAGCAAAGCAGGAGAGCAGTAACAGAAGCAGCCTACCTACCCAAAAGCCAGCGAAACCGGCCTTGGATTTTCTGTTACCTCACTATGCACGGGAGTGCATAAAGTAGCTGGAAAGATGCTTTATTAGTGTAACGGGCTCTTTTTGGTACGGTTTTTATCGCCTTTAAGAGCTGGACAAGGCAAGCAGGTGTAGCCAGCCCCTTCACGATTACTTGCAGTAGTGCTTCCTAAAGACCAGTTCCTGTGAGTCTTTATGAAAACAGGAAAATATTGGATGACAAGCCCCATTTTTGTTAGTTAAACCTTTAATTTGGCAGCTGCAGCGTGCATGCAGGCTGCCTCAAGCCTGCCCATTTATTGAACCCCATCAGGAGTCGGGGCTCTGCATCCTCATCCCCGTTCTGCCACAACTTTGCTCTGTGGCTTTGGGCAAATTTACTCCTGTGTACTCCTTACTCCGGGTCTCTTTTTACTCACCTGCAGAATATGCCAAGTTTCAACCAACCGCCCTATCAAGAGGCCTAATTATTGGCAAAGCTTTAGGAGAGCCGTCAGTATGAGGGCAGTCCAAACTGAATTAAAATATATATACCAAAATAAAAGCACAGAATGTAGCCCCATTCTCAACTCGCTAACTGCGCTCTGAGTGTGTTCGTTGCAGAAGCTTCAGTATTTGACCAAACCCTTACTGCTACTTTTGGCAGAAACACTAAAAGTCTACATTATTTGAGCGCAGACATTTTGGCAATGCAGTCACTCCATTTTGACATATGCAATAGAAAAGGGAATTTTTGTCATCAGGATCAAACTCCATGGGAAAAAAAAAAAAAAAAGCAAGCCTCCAGAATGTAAATATTTGACATGATGGGAATTCCTTGGGATTCTGTCTTTCTTAACTGTACACAAGACTCCAGGCTGGAAGCATCCTCAAACCAAAAGCCATTGGCTTCTGTCCAAATGTTGTGGCTGCTTTTCTCTCTCAAATACTCTAGCCCAGCACCATCAGATCCAAACATCCTTTCAGGCTGGAAGAGTTCGGTTCCAGACCTAAAATCTGTAGTTAGGGCACATCTCCACTCCAAGAGCAGCATCAAGCGGCTGTCACTCATCTGTCACTGTTACTTAGGCCCGGGGGAATTACCTCAGAGCACTCCTCTCTCCATCCTAAGAGACACACAAATTAACTGCTTCATAGAGTTCTTGGGCAGGAGGAAGACATTCTTCACAATTTATCTTCAAGACAAAAATACTCATTCATAGGAAAATCTAAAAAAATCCCCAACTGTGATCTCTTCCCCTCACTCGTTATCCCGCCGGTCTGTACCGATTAACCACAAGCGTTTCCAGAGGGCTCCTCCGTACAGCAGCTAGACAAAACAGTGTCTTTTTCCAGCTTTCCGGTGCGTGCTGCATCCACAGCGCTGGCCCAAAGCCTCCCAGCAATGGGGCTGCGCAAGCGCTCGGGCAATTAGGATCGCCAGTAACCGGGAACGGCGGCTGATCACCGCAATCAGCAGAAATTAGATCAAGCCTTGAGACAACAGCCGCGGCAGCTACTGACCAACTGTTCCATACACTCATCTGAATAAGCAACTTTCAGAAAAATCACACCCACAGCATCAAGTGATAGCAAGGCAGAATGGGAAATTCTCTGCAAAGTAAAGTGGTGGTAAAATTAAGATGAAAGATTCCTACGCAATGGCCAAGCTTGAAAATGAGAGCCTGCCAGCGGGGCTGTGCTACGTAACTGCTGCACGCTCCAGATGCAGAGCCGCTTCTCACTTTTAAAGGAAAAAAATACCAACCAGGAGAGAACTACTGTAATATGCCTTGCTGGAAACAAATCTTGTTTGTGTTCCTCCAAGCAGACTGACTTTGGAAAAAAGCAAAGTTGAGTCACACATCTGTTTCTTTATAAATGGAGGAGAAAACGCACGCATTACAGTTTGCACCGAATTAGTTACTGTAGATCAACTCTTCTCCAGAGCTACACTGCTTAATCTGTTACATGTTATTGCCTCCTATGGCCAGAATTTATTATTCCCATTTATAATGCTAATGTTTCAGTTAGTCACCCATTCACAGGGATAAGATCAGTGCCTGAAGTCAAGGAGCGTTACACATTTCTTCATTTAGAGACATAAAACCTTTGATATTTTCTGAGGAATGTTCAGACTGGAATGAACTGGACGATAAGAAACTTATCAATACATTCTGCATAAGTGAATTATACTTATCCACACAGACTTCACTAACAGAGCAAAACAGTGTTTCTTAGCATTTTCCTCTCCTGAGAGCACGCAGAATGGATTTTGGGTTAGCCACTAAAGGAAGAAGCATTCTTTTAAAAGCAAAGAAAATGTTTGTATTTAGCAAATCAATTTTTCTTGCATTTGTGTGGAGATTAAGTTAGTGGTGCTTTTAATTCACTCAGAATAAGGCATTCCCAAGAGAACAATTATGTGGGAAGAGATACATTTTACTTTATAATATTATAAAGTTATAAAATTTAAATATAACCCACTGGGAGTGGAAAACTATCACAGCAGAACTTTGCATTTAGCCTATCTGCAAACTGAACCCAGTTCAGGACAGGATTTAAGCACATGCTTAAGTCTAATTGGTTTCAGTGAAACTTAAGCATGTGCTTGAAATTAAGCCACTGCATGAGCATTTTTCCTGATTAGTAATGCCTCCCTGAACTGAAGCCAGAATGTGGTCAAGTGGTTGAGGGAGGATGCCAGCGCTTTCACTGGAGTACTGCTTGGCTTCTGGAAAAGTATTTCTATTCTTCATCCCTTCTCTTACTTGTCTGTAAAATGGGTATAATTACATATAGCTGTTTTGCCAGTCTGATGCTCAAGTTCATGCTATTTGTAAAATGCCTCTAATTCACTAAATGTTTTTCAGTTATTCTTTTAAGGATTGCGCAATCAATGTATTACATGCTAACTATCATTGCAGAGCATCGCCTTGAGTTCCCTGCGCATAACAGGGCATAATAACATATGAAATTCTGCAGATCCTAAGAGGGAACTTGGCCAGCTCAAAATTCCCAAGCAGCTCAGGATTTTAGAGAAATTTTCAAAACATACTTTCAACAGATAGGCAAACAGGTTCAGGCACCATTTTCTCTGCCTTTAACCTAGCTTCATTCTGAGGCTGTGATCATCGCTTCGCTTGTCTCATGTCCACAATTAAAAAAGCGCTTGTGCTGAGTTGACCACAGGTTTTTAAGGCACTAGGGAAGTAAATATTTTTCTTGTGGAATCACAGAGCAATTCCTTTCTCCTGTGTCATGGTCAGCAGTAGATGACAAGACAGATGGGGTTTGTGGATGGGAAGGGGAGAAGGTAGAAGGTATTCTCTGCTGCAACTCAAAGGTCTTCTTCAGTACAAACTACATTGAAATAAAATGTCTTCTTATAACTGCCCTTTCCGGCCCTCTACCGCAAAGGAGAAAACCAGGCCTAATGCTGTAAGTGGGCTTGCAGGGCTTGACCCCAGTTTTACTGGAGTCTGTAAATAGGAAAGATCCCATGACTGCACCAACACAGCATCAGCACCTTATTCCAAAAATGCCCACCCCCATAAACGGGCAGCAAACATTCCATTTGGAGAACAAAGGGACACAAAGGAGAAACGGGATACGGGATATTCTCAAATGGGCTGAACTAAGCAAGGCATGGAAGCATTGGCATAAAGGACTCGTGATGACAAATAAAAGCGCTAGAGGTGGATACGAGTATATCTTCCCAAGAGAACTCCTACAGTTCATGTTAATGAAAGCACCACGCTTTTCAATGACACAACAGAGCTTTCCTCACGACATGCTTGCTGTCCTGACAGATACAAGAGCCATTTCACTTCATGTTTCTCCCTCCCACTCCCGAGAAGACACCACAAAGAATCAGAAAGAGCCGTATGCTCTTTCTACAGCTAAACTGGTGAATGTCAAAAGATTTACTGGAGAACAGCTGAGTAATTCCATATGGCCTGATGGCCCCACTTGGCCCAACCATTGTGGTCAGCTCAGCGGTAACTGGCCCTCAGCTCGGAGCCCTGTCCTGCTGCCCACCCAGCGTCAGCAAGCACTGAAAAAAAAGCAACTTAGTTCAGACTACACTAACACATCGTGACTTGTGTTAAATTCCAATCAGTATTGCCACCTACATTTCGCACAGAGAAGCAACCAAAAACCAGAAGACACTGAAAGAAAGAAGGGTGATATTAGAGCTATCTCCCTTGAACACTGGTGAAAATTTAAATTTTCATTTGGTAAGATAGGTGAGACCACAGTGAGATGATCTCTAATCCCCTGGGTACCTAGACGGTGAGAGACTGGTGAGAACACATGAAGGAAAGCATTTCTTTTATAAAATGAAAGCAAACAAGGCTGAACAATACCCCGGGGGTATTATCGTGACTCGGTTAAATTCTAACTGGAATTCATATTCTTACCAAATGGGAAATATTATATCTAACTTCCTTAATTTAGATGAGCTGGAAACTCCTTAGAAAATACAACACATGGTTTTGAAATTAATGCCACACTGTCATTTCAAATGTATAGAGCACCCATGCAGTTTTTGGCAACTCCCTCAAACCCCTGCACAGACACTTTATTAGTGGCTATCTTGGCCATTGTTACTAGTGATGGCTAAGCATATTTTCTCCTGGAGTGCTTTGAAGAGCAGAACCAGCAATCAGGCCATGGCTTGGCTATAAAATGTCAAGCTCATTTAGAACATCTAAATCACTCACATGGACCATGAGCACAGGGAGGACCACCCACCACATAATATTAACATAAATATAGCATTTACCCAAAGCAAAATGAGCAACTGGAACTGGCGGGAGTTGAGAGCAGAACAACAAAAAATGATTAGGGGGTGGGAGAGATTGAGTTACGAAGCAAGACTCAAAGAGCAGTGTACATGTAGCCTGGCTGAGTGGTGGCTGGGGCAAGATGGACGTGATAGCAGCCTATAAATATTCACAAAGCATAAACACCAAGGAAGGGGAGGAATTCCTTGCAGTGAATAAAGAGGTTCTGTTGGGAGGGAATTAAGAGAGGAAAAAAGTGTGGCTTGTATATCAGGGAGAACTTCTTGAGTCACAATCTGGTAGGCAGCCCAAGTCCACTTGCTTGGCAGGATTTTGAAGGATTGAACAAAGCTTGAGTACAGCAGGGAATAAGTCAGTCTTGGCAGGGAGTCGGCGGGATACTCTGAGTGGCCTTTCAGTCTCCCACTGCCATGGAGCTGTCCCAGTTCCCTGCGCCCACGGGAGACAGCTGCTCTCCTGTGTAAGCACATTGTTCACCGTCCTGCTCATCACAATCACTGCCTGGCCTCCATGGGACCAGAGACATCAGCTGGATGCACGTTAGGTGCCTTAAGACATAGCGACTGCAACAGGCAGTAAACCGCTGGACACAGCTGGGAGTCCCAGTAGGTCCCTCTGCAACGTCAAGTACTCACCGTTGAAAATCTAGTCCAGGAAATTAGATTATAAACCCACTAAAGCAAGAACAATCCTTTTGTTCTCTCCTTATTTAGCACCTAACACAAAAGGATTCTTGGCACTGCTGCAAAGATATTGTTTATAGTAATAAACCCAGGATCTAATAGGATCTAATAGTCTGAGGCTACTTGGCTCCTGCGAAGCCAAGGATGGGAAGGGCATGAAAACGCAGTCATAGCAGAAGGTAGCCTCAGAAAAAAAGCTCTGCAGAAAGGTGGTAAATTGATACAAAGCCCACACCAGAAATACACACATATTTAACTTAGAATCACAAGTGACCACAGAAAAAGGTTACTTGTTCAGCTGAAGCACAGAATTAAAGTTACTGCTAACATGTGTTTTGGGGTCTGGGTGTGGTTTCTAGATAGCCTGAAATTTCAGTCTACTGTTTGGCCTGTCAACATGAGCCAAGTTTTGATGTGTTCCAGTTCTCTCAAACACTGCCGACAGATGCTAAAATCAAAGCTGACATTCAACCTATGTGCTGCATAATCTAATAACGGGACTTGCGCTACTCAAAACCAACAAAACTTGGGGGCTTATCTGCAGCAAAACTTTGCTGTCATTGA
>JAVSBS010027269.1:81917-95111 GCA_033124195.1 Coracias cyanogaster | reverse complement strand
TGCCAAGTACAGGGGCACAATCACCTCCCTACTCCTGCTGGTCACACCATTTCTGATACAGGCCAGGATGCCATTGGCTTTCTTGGCCACCTGGGCACACTGCTGGCTCATATTGAGCCGCTTGTCAATTAGAACCCCCAGGTCCTTTTCTGCCAGAAATTTTAATCAAATGAGCTTTAGAAAAACTCATATTCACCCTGTTTAGCAAGAAACATGAGAAAAGCAAAGAGATGTTTGCATAATTGGTTCAAACTTCCTATATGTTGTGTGTAATAATTGATGTTTCACAAAGAAGGCCAGTGCCAACATTTCTTGTTGCTGGTGTGTTTTCTTCAAACTGCCTTGAACAAGACTTTGTAAGAGGCATTTTTTCCTGCCTTATTCATCAGTTAAGAAATCATAAATTACTATTGTTAAGGATTACAGTTATTATGGAAATAAAACAATGGGAATGAAAGGAAGGATTTAGTGATGATGGGGTACAAACCAGAGCTTGAATTTGTGGCTGGAGCTGAATAGTTGCTTTGAGGCATCAGAAACCAGAGATAGGACAGAAAAAGTCCCCATTGCCCTGGCTCAGCACTGCCTGGGTCATCAGTGAACTGATCCTCCTAAAAACTAGCTAAACACTGCGAGAAACTGTTAGTTTTAAGCCCATTCAGTTCCTTGATCTCATTTACAGAAAGACCAAGAGGGGAGCAAATAGGTTGGCAGATGGGAGCAGGAGTTTGGTGATAATACTGAAATTCCAGCTGGAAATGGTGATGAGAATAAAGCATCTTTTAGAAGAGAGGAATGTGGCAGGAGTTAACATGGTGGGTGTGAATGTGGTGGGTGGATAGGAGGTCTCATGCCAAGGGGCAACGTTACTACACAGAATTACACCACATAACTGGGAAAGCGGGTGGTAGTCATTTTCCCTGTCCTCCAGGCCAAAGATAAGATTAATTTGCAGAAAATAGAACTGTGGAAATGATCTTGGATTTTGAGCTTAGTGAAGCAATGAAGGAAGGAGGTGGCATCTCCTCTGCTGGTGGTTGGTAAGAACAGATTAGACGAATTGCTGCTATGTTTGTCCTGGGAACATCCCACCCTCTGGGTCCCTGAAGAGCTCTCCCATGACCACAGCCTTCACACCACAAGGTTCACGATGGTTGCAGCTTGGAGAGCTTCAATCACAATCCAGCAGAGTAATACAAATATTTTTCCATCTGGTGTCATGCACAACATCCCCGGTGACCACTTGGTGGTTTCTTAGCTGCACTTGTTGGCCATCAAGGTGATCAATTTGTGGTCCCTCAAGGACTGGCAGGGCTTGGGTTATGTTTATGTTGGTTATGATGGCACCTCCGTGGGCTTGAGTCAGGGTCAGATCCCATTTTCCCAGGCGCTGCACCGTTGCTGCTGAAGGACACTCCTTGCATTGGAGGTGGAACAGATGAAGGAAAGGGAAAGGAAGGATGATATAACATATGAGCAAGCAGCACTTGGGCAGAATTAATACAGTGTTGCTAAATACATGCTTTGGATGGATTTCATTTTTAAGTTTGGGCTCAGATAAGGGCCAGCACGGCTGATAGGAGCGGAGTTTTCTCACCCCTCCCTAAACTTTTGCATTCCCCTGAAGCTTTTGCAAACATGTTAACTGTTGTGGTACCTGAGCTGCATCAAACATGCAGCTGGGGGTAGGTTTTGTAGGTACCTGCTGTAAAAAGCCATGCTGTCAAGGGGTTTTAATGATTATCTCAGCTTACTGTAGGATAAATGCTCCTCCTCCTCATTTTTTCTGTTATAAAAATAACTAAATTAGAAGGGTCTTCTTTCAGAAACTAATTCTATTATATCTCTTCCCATCTTTCCTTAATAGCATCTGATGCTGAAGCATTCTCATGCCCAGGCAGCCACACGTTCAAGCAGATGGAGTGGCAGCTAAGGACACTCACACCATGTCCTGTTTGGTGCTGGTTTTTGGAGTTTAGAGTCTCAGCCTTATGGCTGAGGTTTTTTTGCAGCACAGCCTGCAGTGCTGTTCTTTGTGTCAGTGTTGAATCCATCTCCCCTGCTTGGCGCAGCAGAGTCCTAGTTGCTAGTTTTGAGCTGCGGTGGAGCTTACCTGAGTGCTTGTCACTAAAAGACGAGACGTGCTCAAATCTCCTTTCTGCTGCTCGGTCCTCCCTCCTCCTCTGGGCTTTTGATCTGCAAGGTAGTGAGAGGGAAGGAGAAGGCTTCTTCAGCAGCACCCAAGACCACCATTGCCCATCCTTGGGACGAGGAGAGGACAAACCCATTAGGGATGAGATGCACGAGCATCCCCTTCCATGCCTATGGGAGGCATGGGACCTGTCACTCCTCCTCATCCTGGGGCCAGATCATCCCACCAACATGCTCCAGCACATGAGGTCAGACTCTGTGATCCGAGGGAAGGTTGTCTTTACTGCTCCTTGTCAAAATTCCTGCATCTACAGGCTGCAGCCAGAGAGACCAGAGAGGCTTAAAAGTCTCCCACCACATAGCAAATTATGTTCTCTCTTTGTCTCTCTCTCTCAAGGCGTTCGAGTAGGCTTAACAAGCCACTGGGGACTGAAACAATAATATCTCTGTATCTAATGCTTACTGTAAGCAAAGGATGGATTACAAAATAGACTGTTTATTTTTAATTATTAATGTGTTTGAGCTAGCAGACCTTCGCAGAGTTACACATTGTTTGCCATGGATGGAGAGGACATGGACTATTCGGTGACGGTATTAAAAACAGTAATTATTCATTCCGAGCATGGCCATTTTTGTTTCCCAAGTATATAATAAAAATTTTTCAAAGTATATACTGAGATAAGGCCAGAAAGGATTGTCTTGAAACAAAGGATGGCAGAAATCAGGGTTTTCTTCCCAGTTCAGTGAGAAACCTCTTTGCTGTTCCTCAGTTTCTCCACTGATGGCTTAGTGTGTTGTAAATCTTCAACAGAGCTGAATGAATAAAGGGCAGCCTTCGAGGTACAGCTTCTTGTGCTCCCGGGAAAGAGAGAGCAGAGGTGTCATGGTGCTATAGCTGACCAAATCAAATGCTGCTGGTAAAAGACGATCTCAAAGACACCTGCTGAAGTTGTCTTACACCCCTCCGTCGTGCCTTCCCCAGCCTCCTCAGTGTAACGTATACCATGCATATACCATGGCAGCCTTTATAAGATGACTACTGGCACAGCTTGGGGAGAATTTCTTGCAGTGAATGAAGAGGCTGTACCCTACCCTGGCACCTCTGCAAGCCCCAGAAAACCTTGAGTGTGCTTTTCTACCCCTTGCACTTGGCAGAGCCTTGCTCCGGCAAAGCCTCCCTGCCATGGGGCAAGCCTAGCACTGTCCTGCTCTCCTCTCCCCAGGGATGCACCAGGGAAAATGCCTCCTCGGACTATTTACAGCGCTCTCCTTGCACCGTGCCAGAGGAATTATCTGCCTCCTCCAGCCTCCGGCTAATCCCTAAATTGCATCTATACTGCAAGGCTTAGTTTATTTTCATTTCATCTAGTAGTTTTAAGTATTGCAAGGAATAAAATGGACATGCAAAGCGGTGCTTTAATTTTCAAGGGCAGTGAAGTGTTTTATTTTTAGAATGCTCTTATTGAGGAAAGAATCTCCAGCAGGTCTTATCTGGTAGCTAATAATAATGACCTGGCGTGCCCCGAGCGGTGCCGGCGCTGCCGCCCTGCCCTTCTCACGCCGTCTGCTCACGCCGTTTGCTTCTGATCAACTCATTAGAGCCTCCAGAATTACAGAGTCTAATAATGTAATAACAAGGTTTGCTCATAATTATTAACTCCTCGCGCTCTATGGTATTACTGGAAGGGCAGCGTTCATAATTAGAGAGCACAGATATTTACTGTAAGCAGGTTTTCTGTGCAGTCTTTAGAAAACCATCCCTATGTCACCATTTTTCATATCACATTAGAAAATGCTAAGAAAGGGTAGCTCATGGCCAGAGAACCCTTTTAGATACAAACAGCCAATTGACAGTTTTCAAGCAGTTTCTGTCATTTACTTCAGTATAAATCTTGCTTCCTGGGAGCTTTTTTTTTTTTGCATAGTCTGTTCATTGACAACAAATGGAGCAAATGCCAATTTTGTTCACATTGTTTCACATTATTGTTAAGTTAGTGCGATTCCCCCAGTGTCTGCGGTGCTACTCCCAGTTTGTGGTTACTGTTTGTCCCTGAACACAGGAGATAAGCTTCAACATCTCAGTGCACCAAGCGCATATTCTAAAAAACTCATATTGAAGTTTGTATCTTTTCTAAAACCAGAATTTGCTCTTGCAGTACAGCAGTGTTCCTGCAGCTTGTCATCAAACCAAGAAGCACGCTTGGGAAAGTATAAATAGAAATTCATTTCAGTAATGCAAATCCTGCAGTCCTGTTTTGGGCAGGGAAAATCCCTATATCATTTTTTAAAGGAAGGGTGTTAGTTTAGTTTTAAGGCTGGGTTTATTAGGGATTTAATCAACCAGTGTCTTTCAGTGGAGATTCTCCTCTGCCATTTAAATATATCGGTTTCTGATTGCTCTAGTTTTTACACGCTATAAATCCTTGCAAATTAGCTTTGGATATGACCTCCTCCAGTAACTCACTCTGTTTTATTTACTTGCGTGGTTTTTGCAGATAAGTCCCTTCTCTTCTGTCTTCCATGACTCCACTGAGAAAACAATAAAGAGACAGAAATACATTTAAAATACTTTATGCCCTCATCTTTGTTTTTTTTTCCCTTCAAGAGTTGCTTTTTGCTTATAAATTACAATGTCCTAAATTGCTTGTGTTAATCTTGCTACACTGTTCTGTGACTTTGCAATGCTCTCTTTCTAATAGTTGGCGAACACCAGCTGACGGGGCACAAAGTAGCAGTAAAAATACTCAACAGACAGAAAATACGCAGCCTGGATGTGGTTGGGAAGATCAAACGAGAAATTCAAAACCTTAAACTCTTCCGGCACCCTCATATTATCAAACTGTAAGTACCCTTTCTGCCATGTGATCAGCTTGCTCCTCCGTCTGCAAAGACTTCACAACCAAGTTGACTTGGTTTCAGGAGATGGCTTAGAGTAGTAGGAAATGCTAGGTATCGGGTCAAGTTTTTGCATGTTAGAGCCTTCTGAGAGTCTCCCACTAACTTAGAGGGGGACACAACTGACACTTGGAGAATTGATGGAAGATGTTTCTTCCATTGGGAGTCTGAGTTATGGTACAAGCCGACAGACCAATGTCCCTGCATTAACTTTTGCTCAGCTAGACCTGTCCACGCTGTCCTTTCTTCCATGCAGAGGCCATTCATTATAAAAGTGCATAGAGAGGGTCTAGGCTTTCCTGTTTTGGGATGTTTTAGGAGGTTTTGTGATGATGCTTCATAGCTCCAGACTAAAAGCTGCAAAGAATTGTGCCTGAAGAATTGCAGCATGGTCAGGCTTGTAGGGTGAAGCCTTGGCCTGAAGTCAATAGGATTTATGTTTTAATGGCCTGATTATCCAGCGCCTAAGGAAACATTTAAAAAAAATTTATTATTGAGACATAAGTTTTCTAAGTTGCCACTCAGATGAACCTGAATTTAAGTTGTAAATCAGCACCTGCACTCCAGCCTCTGGGATTCCTTCTCAATCCCCAGTTTGTGCAGGCAGTCCACATTAATGAGGCACTCGATAATATCTTTGGCATTTCTATAAAAGAAAGCTGTTGAATGGTAACTGCAAGGATAAGTTGACATTTAGGTCAGCCTTAAAACTGGCATGAGATATAGCAAATACCTGGGACTTAGAGGCAAGGGAAAACAAATTCTCTCTACAGTTAAATAACTAACCATGCAGCAACTGTTGACTTTAGAGTAACTTCACAGTTTCACGGATTTATTGGAGAACAGATTGGTATTCTTTCATGAAAAAGCCAGCAAAGTCCTCAGCTGTGTATCCAGCATCCTACAAGTTAAGTCCTGTTCACACATTTGTCATAGTATTAAAGCCTAAAAATTAAGCCCAGTTTACCAGTGTCAGTGTCCTATGGTACATACTGCAGTCATGAAATACAATGATAAAGAAAAGAGGTGAAGAGGACACCATGGTACCTAAACCTCCTCTTTCAGTAGCTTTTTACATGTATATAAAAGAAATAGTGTGGCAATTAACAATAACTCTGATGTTTGTGTGCAAAACAAAAATTAGAAAAATTAGGTTGATCCTATTGATCTTTTTGGGACTATCACCTGTTCACTTGCAGATCTCTGAAAATGGTTTGAAATCTGTTTCAAATTACAGCCCACAGAAATTCAGCTGTAACGAAAACAAGGCAAACAACGTGTCTGAAATAAAACAGAGAGGAGTCTCAGCTGGTGCTGCTATGAACTCCTATAGCTGCGCTGACCTCAGCTTATCACTGACTGTTTGTACCAGCTGGGACATTGAAATCCCTTTGCAGTGCTCAGGGATCATTTTGAATGAAAACTGAGAATAAATTTGCGAGTCAAGGGTGATAGTCTATTTTTTTCCTGTTCTAGAATACGGAAGGTTTTAATATTTGAAAAATAGCTTTTTTGGGTGCTCATCTTTGTTTCCATACCTTTCCAAAAGAAGTTCCTTCTGGTGTCTAGAGTTCTTCTTTATCTTCTTTATCCTTGATATGAGGAAAACCAAATATACCCCCTCCCTGCCTCCAGCTAACAAAGCCTTAATTTTTAAAGCTGTTGTTGCAGAACTTAGCCAAAATGGAAATTTGAAAGTCATGACAGCCCTAAATACGATAGAGTTATCTGGCAGAGGTTTCAGGGGATTATTTAAAAGCTTGAAGGAAAACTGTAGGTCTGTAAAAGAGATCCTTTCATAGACAAGTGAAAGATTATATTTGAAATAAGAGATGGCTTTTCAGAAGTGGAAAGCAATTATAAATGCAAGATGCAAACAAATGCTTAAGTGTTGACATGAAACTAATAATCTGTTTAAAAACCTTTCCCTGTTCTTCTTTATTACTATTATTTTATAAATCTGCTTGTGTTTTTGAAGGTACCAGGTTATCAGCACACCAACGGACTTCTTCATGGTCATGGAATACGTGTCTGGTGGTGAATTATTTGATTACATCTGTAAGCATGGACGTGTAAGTGCCAGTACCGTGTCAGCCCAAACACTTGCGTGGGAAGAGGACGGTGTTTAGAAGCAAAACGACTGCTAAAGGGAATGCGGTTAAGGTTAAGGCCCAAAATAGAAGTTGCTTCACAGCAATCCCATCTGGAGTGTCTCGTACCCGGCTCGCACAAAAGTTGTGCGCGATTTTTTGCAGCGTTCTCTGATGTATTTCGATACGCAAACCAAAATATCCAAGGTAACGTGTTGCTTAGTGCAAATATTTGGAAAACTAGCATATTTTTATAATTTTTAGCTATGAGTTGCCTGTCAAAACCCCCACGGTTCAGCAGCAGATTTACATCATTGGAGGGAAGGACCACTCAGTGTGGTCACCGGCCCAGTCGTTTACCTCCCCCAGACTCCCCCTTGGCTCCATGTCAGGTTTTTTGAAGACTTTTTACGGATGTGGCTTATCTGAACAATATTTTCTAATGCCAGTAATCCTGCTGGGTATAAATCAGCTGAGGCATAGTTGAGCCTGTGAAATGTGATATTATAGTTACAAAGAAAATGAGCAGTGTCTGCACTATGGACATCCTTGTAGGCAGGGAGCAGTCGCAGGACAGGGAGATAAAAATAGGCTGAAGTGGACATCCAGAAGAAGGCTTCAGGTGAAAGATGAGACCATCATACATTTCCTCTCTACTACAAAACTGAATACATTTACAATAAATTGGTTTAGATTAGTGCGCTGGTCGATGGAGCTGACTCCATTTACTTTCCTACATCCAGTCCTGATGCCCAGCACATTTTACCCATCTGGATCTTTTCAGTGACTAATTTGGATCCTTTCTGAACTTTTGCATTCAGAAACTAAATTTTTTTGTGAAGAGAGTCTTTAAGAAGTCACCAGTAAAAATAATCAGTCACCTCATCATTTTAAACATAATTTCTCTAATATAGCTCATACAGTTTTATTGCTAATACAGTTATATAAAATCACCACAATATTCCACCTTTAGCTCTTTTTTCCAAAGCCATCTGTCCATGAGGGATTGCTCCCTGTAGCATCTTCTGGTGTTTTGTCCATCCTCAATCTGCATGTGCTTGTGCATATCAGAACTGGTCCTGCAGGGACCATTGCCTTATAGGTGCCACCAATAACTTCTTCTTGGTAGCTCAGCTAAATTTAGTTTTCTGATTTCATCTCTGGGCTGTATCATTTGCAAACACTAGCGCATTATAAAATGCAAGGGGGGAAATCTGCTTTATTTGCTGCTTCTGGTCATAAGCACGCTGTGATTTTCTCTCTGCACCCTGGAACATTTTGGCTCCTTGCTAAGTCAAACCTTCCTTTGCCAGCTCCACGCACAGACCAACCTTCAGGACTATTTCCCCTTGCGTCCGTAGGTTGAAGAGGCAGAAGCTCGACGCCTTTTCCAGCAGATTCTGTCTGCGGTAGATTACTGCCACCGACACATGGTTGTCCACAGAGACCTGAAACCAGAGAACGTACTGCTGGACGCGCACATGAATGCAAAGATAGCTGATTTCGGTATGTGACCCCAGCAGCATTCCAGAAACGCAGCCAGCTCTGAGGCACTTGCTGGAGCGTGTCCCTGTAGCATGCCTTACAAAACCCAGAGCTTGTTTTCCTAACCGCTGCCAGTTGCTTTACCTGAAAAGCCCACAGTTATAAACACCAGCCTTTTTGCAAAAGCAGGGATTACTTATTGTAGGCTGCTTCTGTACTGGCGTTCAGAATGGGGCGACAAAGTGATTTGCAAGTCTTCACTATGTTTTAGTATAATCACCTAATGTAAGGGTTTAGCTAATTTATGATTGAGAGAGACTCAGGGCAGTTAATTCCAGGGTGAGCTGGCCACGTGTGTTTATTTTTATGTGTGTGCTCCGTACGTTCGGCCATGTGCTCTTGGCCTCACGACATTTGACAAATGAGCAGTAGCAGGAGTCTTTAAGTGGCATTACCAATGGAAATCCATTGAAACAGCTGAGCTACCAGCTTGGTCCCGGTGAGTCCTTTCTAGCAGTGATAAATCCTTTTGAAGACTTACTAATTTCACAGGCCTACACAAGTCCTGTAAGTGCGTGCTCTGGGATGAATTATGTCTCTTTTCTCCTGTGCTCTGTGCGGTGAGATTTGCAACTTAGAGAAGCAAAATTAGCCTGGATTAGCAAAATTCCTTGGTTGGATGTGAAAATAATAATAATAACAATCACAACAACAATAATAATTATAATAATTTTCAAATCATCTCAAAGGATTCTATCTAAATTATGTCAACAGTTCCCCTCTAAATTTCCCTCTTTCTGTTTGTTATACCTCTGCTCCTCTGCATGACACGGGAGTTCTCTGTGGCTTGACCTTCCCATCAAACATCAATACGTAGTAAACATCTTGTTTTTAGGATTGTCCAACATGATGTCAGATGGTGAATTTCTACGCACCAGCTGTGGTTCCCCAAATTATGCAGCCCCTGAAGTCATCTCTGGAAGGTAGGACATTTCACTTCTAATCAAAGACTATGTGAGCACATGGTCTTTAAATTTGTTCTTGGGATTGGAAACAGCTTTGCACGTCTAGTAAAAGCAGCTGAATCCTTCCAGCCTGTATTCTATGTTTGGGTGAACCTACAGGCAGAATTCTGAACGTTTTCATGGTTCAGTAGCTGTAATAGCAAACTGTGTTTTGTTAAAGGTATTCACTTTGGAGGAATTATTAATAGCAGATATTGACTGTTCATAGTGCTAATTAAAGAGGGTGAAAATTACTCATTGGATGCAAATACTGAGATTTCAGATGGAAAGGTTTTTCCAGGCCACCCCCTTCTCTCCCGGCCAGATGTAATACAAAATACAGGGTTAATGAGGAAAACCCTTCACTAACAGAAGAATCAGGAACGTCTTTAATCAGTTCCCTACACTCTTGAATGCTTGTATTGAAAATATTTGTCTTTTGGTTCCTTAAGCTAGGGGGTTTGTTCATGACAGGAGATTCAACCATCGTTCTGAATTGATAAACCTCCAGTATGGTCACATCTCTTAGCGTGCAACATCTGTACGACACATGGCATGTTGAACACACTCTGCGAAGTTTAATTGGACTTTACAATGGTGATACAGGAGTGTTGCCTCCTATATTTTACTGTCAGGAACCTAAAATTACATAGAATGTACTTATTTCCCTAACTCTCTATAATAGCATAGCAAGGATTGCAAATACAGATTTTCAAATTTTCAGTTCTCTGTATGGTTCTTCAAACTGCCCATCACATGATCTTTGGTATCCCGTATTTTTTAATTGCCCTCTGCATAAGCACTAGTTTTCATAATACAGCATATTTTTGTCCATTACTGTAGATTTAAAATCCAGCATTTTGTTCAAAGTGTGTTTGCTGTGATTATGATTATTTTATCCCCTGTTTACACCAGTGCAAATGTTGGCAGAGTATCCTAGGAATAAGACCAGCATCCAGAAACCCTGTTGTGGCCACAGGTCTATGTGTGAAAGCAAGCAAGCCCTTGTTGTCAACAGGGGGACAAAGCCAGAAACTCTACTGTGATTCCAAAATAATATTAAATATTATTTCTGTGCCCTTTTCAGTGAAGGCCAGACCCATTTTTTTTCCATTCTTATAGGAGACAAGGCACATGGCAGATTAACAAGTGATAGAACAAGAGGAAATGGCCTCAAGTTGTACCAGAGGAGATTTAGATTAGATGTTATGAAAAATTTCTTCACCATAAGGGTTGTCAAGGCCTGGAACAGGCTGCCCAGGGAAACAGGGGAGTCATTTAAAAGTCGAGTAGATGTAGTCCTGAAGGACATGGTTTAGTAGCGGACTTGGCAGTTCTGGGTTAACAGTTGGACTCAATATTCTTAAAGATCTTTTTCAACCTAGGTGATTTCATGATGCTGTGATTTGGTCCCTGTGTGCAGAGCCTGATTGTTCCAAGGCTACAGGCATACATCTTATTAATAACAACAGTAAGAAAGAAAACCAAAACCAAGTCTACGTGTTGCACTTGTTCACCAGCTACTGCTGCAGCCCTCCCGCATCAGTACCACTTACAATATCAGTGATGCTTGAGTTTTATACCCCTGATTGGCACGCCAAGCTGTCTTCTCAAAGCTGTAGCAGCGTACGAGAGCTGCATGTGTTGGGGAGAGCCATGATCTGCTGTTCCTGCCGCAAGATGGGCACACCAGCCTTGCTGGCGGGTGTGCAGGGCAGGGCTGAGCTGGTTCCCAGCTCCTGCTGCCTTTGCTGGGTAGAGCACAAAAGCCAGTGTGACAGCTCAGGTTTCAGAGCCACAAAAGTGTATCTCATTTGGGCTTAATCCAATCAACTGTTCAGGCAGAAGAATCAGGCTTCCCATCTGTTGGAATCAGGCATGGAGGCCAGACCAAGAGGGCATCTAGCTAATCATCTACATTTCCAAAATTACCTTTCTGCTGTTGCTGGCCTCAGCCGGGACATCCTGGACAAGCAGAGCCGATGTTTCAGTAGTGTTCAGAGAACGGCCACAGTATGACCAGTGTTTTTTCTACACTGATGTGTCTGTGGTGATGCTCTTCAGGAGGAACAAGTGCAGGGTGCTGAGGTTTCCTAAAGAGACCTCTGTCTTTCCATTTCAACCTCTGTATTTTGGTAGGGTTTTACAGCCCAAGGGTGTGCACTGCCTCCCAAAATCTCTGAAAAAGCATCCGTTGTAGCAAAAAGAGGTAAACAAATTGAGCAAACAGGCGGCAACAAAACCCATACATTTGGGGTGTCCCAACTTGGTGATGCCAGGAAGCACGTTAGCAGCTTGTCAGAAGCGGGAGCACTTGCATACCAGCACACAAACCAAAAATAAACACTCAGATGTAATATCTGCTTCTGTTTAATCTGCCTCACTGAATGAGCAGCAATTGCTGGCTGAGCCCTTGGGGTGAAGGAGAAAACAGACTGGCAGAGCTCTTAGAAATGTGGGATTTGCCTCTGTGGAAGGTCTGGCAGAGGTGGGATGTATACGGCTGTCCAGAGGAACGTGGGCAGCCAGTGCCAGCTCTGCCATGTCATATTCCTTTGCCCCTAAATGATTTTGGCTTAGGCAGGTTTGGTTCAGGGCATCTGCATGAGCAGCTCTGGGTTGGGCTGCAGCTCTGGCCCCGGTGGAGCTGGCATTGGGTCCCCAGTTTGCCCACTGGGACCTGCACCCTAAGGAGAGGAGGATGCCGGGGGGGTGACACCTTTCTCCTGCCCTTACCTTCACGCAGGCTGTACGCTGGCCCGGAGGTGGACATCTGGAGCTGCGGCGTTATCCTCTATGCCCTTCTCTGCGGCACTTTGCCTTTTGATGATGAGCACGTCCCCACCCTCTTCAAGAAGATCCGGGGAGGTGTGTTTTACATCCCTGAATACCTCAACCGCTCCGTTGCCACTCTCCTCATGCACATGCTGCAGGTTGACCCCCTCAAGCGAGCAACCATCAAGGACATCAGGTCAGCCCAGGTGGGATGGGGTGGGTTGGCTGTGTTTGAGGGGCTCCAGCATACCGGTGGCAGAGGATGGTGGCTGCCCTGCGGGGGTCACCTTCTGACAGGTGGGCAGGGTGGTTTACGGGAGTAGTCCACTCATCCAGCTCATTTTTGTCTCGTATGGTTCAAGGAGCACTCCTGCATCCTTCTGTGCTGATGGAGAGGTGGGTGCTGCTGGCTGGCAGTGGGTGATGATTTCATATGTATTTTACATATATTTGTAAAATGCTGTTTTATTGCATTATAAAATAGCCTCAAAAATCTTAGTAGTGCTTAGCAAAACCAGCTATATCATTGTTGTGCTGGTTCAGCCGTCATCATTTTATGCTGCCATCAGTTCCCTGATCACACAGGCCAACACTGAACTCAGCAACATTCCCTCAGAAGTCTTTCAGACAGTCCTGCCATAGGGTCCTGTGGTGCCAGCATCACCTGCTGGACACAACGGACAGAGATGGCTCCCTCAATGGCCCTTCACATGGAAGGATACCACCCAGAGAGCGCAGTAAGATCCAGCCAGCCCCAACAGAAGCCACACTCAACCGCAAGCGCTGCGGACTGA